>CM021105.1:575184030-575232366 GCA_007115665.2 Sequoiadendron giganteum
GTCATCTATGTCTGGTCTGCTTCACCTAAGATTCTCGAATCTCACTCTTTTCTTCAGGAATAGACGTCCCCAACTGGAGCCACTGATGGAACCCCTAAAATCTAGGTTTCATTTCTAAAACTCTATAAACTTCAGCTAATTTCAATGTTCCTAGACTAAGGGTTTTTCTCATGGCTCTTGCCTTGGTATTTTGTTGTCGGGATCTTTCTCTATTTGAAACCCTAAGTATTTTCCCTCGTTGATGTTATGTTCTATCATTGACCCTCTATTTCCCATCCTCGGTCATGTCAAAAAATCTTATGTCATTAGAGATCATGGGGTAACCAACCCTTCATGCCTAGGTTTGAAATTATTGTATTTTATAAGGTTAAGCAATTGACCTTATTTGGCCTTTAAATCCTTTGAAAAATGTGTTTTAATGTCCATTAAGTCCTTTTTATATGTTGTCCTAGGTAGTTCCCCTTTTCAAAACAATTTGTGGGAATGTGCTAAATTCTTCACTTAAGTCCCATTTACTATCTCCTTTATTGCTCATCAAGGATAGCTTTAGAAATGTAAATTCACATGAGCGACGAGTGATGAGAGGTGTCCCCTTTTTTCATGCATCACGAATAGGTTTTGAGTGTTCAGTGTTATATTAGCGATGCACAATACACTTGTTTTGTATATTACCACTAACATCTCTTTTATCACTAATTTCTCATAAGATTTTTAATGTGGATTAGTGATATGTGATGACCCTTGGTGCTTTTTTTATTTTATCCTATTGCTTATTGTAGATCCATTTTAACATTTGAGCTTCAAATTAGCTATGAGCGATGAGGTCAATTGTTCGAACTTATTTTTGCTAATTTGAATGGCTCTTGTGAGAAATATATCTTATTCCTTTGATTTTCACACAGGTGTAGGTGTCTTAATCTTGTTATATCACCTTATCTCCCATCACTGATGTGGCCTAGAATTCAAAGCATAAACCAACAATATGTGACGAAAAGGGAACAAGATCAAGGATGAGCCTTTAATTCAATGGTTGAGATCTCATTGTTTGGATACTCACATCACTGATAGAACTTGTAAAAGGTGAGATGAAGATCTCTAAGAAGAATAGTGATCTAGCGGTTATGATTCCATCACGTTGGTACTCTTGTCGCTTACTGAACCTTGGAGGGTTGGGGAAGATCCGCGATGGGTGATGGGATGTTTGAAGGATTATTCTCTATTTTTTTGGCTCTTTGTAATTCGTTGATATTAATGAAAGAGCATGGACCAAGGTGGTGATACACGGTAATTGTTAGATTAGAGGTGACTAATGAAGTTAAGAGTAAACATGGAAACTTTCTGAGGTGGTATCATCATTTTTGAGGCACATTTTTTAAAAGCTAGAAATGATTCTTGAAGATCACCATTGATGATGTTTTAAATCCAAAAAGATCTATGGCCCAGATTCAAAGTTGTTTGACTAAGTTTTCAACTTGCTGCGAGGATCTAGTCAATCATTAATGGCTACACACTCCTGATTTTTCTACTTAATGCAGATTTCCTACCATTTTATCTCACCATTTGCAACCTTTGAGAATTATGAAGTGTAAGCAATAGAAAGCTAATGTGCAAGTCATTTCTTTTCAATTGTAGATGTATTAAAGTGTTTACCCTAGTAAGTTGGTTTTCATATGAGCTCTATTCTAAATCATGCATTAGTTGGTTTGAGAGTTCCATTTTTTGGGATAGTGAGTTTTGATTATATGTAATTGTCATTGGGTCTAGTTGATATTGTTTGGGTTTGAGAGTTTTTTATTTTGTAAAGGGTTTTTATGTTGGAAAAACAAGGACGGACAACTGAGATGGGGGGTGAATCAATTGTTACCAAAATTAGACTTATACAACATTAACCAATCCTTATATCATAGATCTGATAATTAACAGTACAAGCATAAGAACAACACATCAGAGAGACATGAACACCAAGATTTTATACATGGAAACCCTATTAGGGGAAAAACCATAGTGGATATTAGTCCACAAGAATATACCCTAATAGAAGTATAAGGAAGAATAAAAAGAGAATGCACTTTCATTTAGGCACATTGCCTAGAACACACTGCTCAAAGGGAAGGCTCACTTCCTTACATACAGTAATCAGATTAAATCCATCTGATGAATTTGAGCTAAGAAAATAGCTTCTACAAAATCCTGATTACAGTTCTAGTTAGGCACACAAAACTTCTTCAAAATCTTCCACACTCTGCTCTGAAAGATATGACCTTTATTTGAAATTTTACATCACTTGTACACTTGAGCACTACTCATAAATGAGGAAAACAATCTTGTATATATATCTGCTACATGGATTTTCATCCACTATTTAGTCGGCCACAAATAAAGAATAAATTACAACTGTCAGCCTTGATACATGAATAAATTTCAATTTGTACCAACACAAGTCAGTCACAAAATAGTGAGGACCCAAAAAAACATTTCCAAACATGCCAAATAGTAAAATATTAATCCTCATGGATTAGCAACACGTTAACACCATAATGTCGGCCAAGAACATGAACACTCGGGCACATATCAGAAAAATCTTTGATCATGAACACTCCAATCACTGCAAACGCACATCAAGGATAGAGTAAAATCTAGCCTCATCCATGAACATCATAGGTACATTCCAACACATGATATTACCATAATTTCATCCACTTTGACCAACAACACCATCTACAAAAACTAAATAACTGTAGGCACACAAATATTCATAACTTCCACAAAGCTTCATGTGCACCTCTAAAAATTTTGAGCATCATACTAGAAAGGTTCAATAACAAACCCTTGGAAGTGTACCTTCAGATATTCAATACATAGACCTTTCCAACATTCTAACCTTCTCAGCTCCACTGGCTTCCTCTATTATATTTTTTACAATTTTCTCAATCTCCTCGACACATACAACCTTAATCAGATTAAAATACTAATAGTGTTGACATCAATGACAACAATATATCAACAACACAACCACAACATCAAACAATCTCCCCCTTTGGCATTGATGGTAACCCATGATGTGAAAAATAATACCATCAACCCAAATAACTCTTCTTCAACAATCTCCCCCTAAGATTGTGCACTTTTTTCTTGTTTCCTTCATTTCTCTTCTTTCCCATTTTTTCACATTGCTTCTCTCTCCCTTTGACATCAATGGAAAAGGTATATATTCTTTTATTTCAATTTTGAAAAAATCTTATTACTCCCCTTGAGTAGCATTCACCATAGCATCAATCCAGAATATGATATAGCAGTGAATTCATAGACTGATACAAATACTTGCATCTTAGTTTTGATTAGGAGGGGAAATTACCCCTAACTTGCCTCTGAGGTACTCAAAATTATCCTTAGGAAACAACTTTGTAAGGATATCTGCAATTTTCTCTTTGGTAGGTATGTACTCCAGTCTGACTTCTTTTTCACTTACTTTATCTCTCAAGAAGTGATACTTGATGGATATAGGATTTTTCTTTGAATGCAATACTAGATTCTTTGAAATTTTAATGGCACTTGAATTTTCATAGAATATAGCAATGGGTTCTTCATACTCAATTCTGACATCTCTCAACATTTGCAGCAATGTACTCTACCTCAGCAGTGGATAATGAAACTGAGTTTTGATTTTTGCTTAACCAAGATACCAGCTTTTCATCTAAGAAGAATGCACCACCACCGGTACTCTTCCTATCATCTACATCTCCTACCCAATTAGCATCAGTAAAAGCACTTGAAGTAAGATAATCATTCTTAGGATACCAAAGACCAAGATCAGTTGTCCCTTTTAGATATCTAATTATTCTTTTCACAGCAGTCACTTGGGACTCTTTAGGATTAGCTTGAAATCTAACAACCATGCACACAACATTCATTATGTGTGGCCTAGTCTGAGTCAAGTAGGGTAGTCTGCCAATCATTTACATGTATTTTGTCAGATTTTCTCTGGGAGTATCATCTTTCTGTGTGAGTTTTCATCTGGTCACCATAGGTGTACCAATTGGTTTTGAATCTTCCATGCCAAACTTCTTCAGTAATTATTTCATATACTTAGATTGAGATACAAAGATTCCATCATCTAAATGAGTAATTTGCAATCCTAAAAATAATTTTAGCTCTCCTATCATTGAAATTTCAAATTCATTTTTCATTTCATCAGCAAACTTCATACACAAATCATCATCACCTTCAAATATAATCTAATCAACAAAGACTCCAATGATCAATTCTTTGCTATGATCTAATTTGAAATACAAATTGTTGTTAGCAGTACCTTTATTGAATCTAAGCTTCAACAAGTATTTGTCCAATCTAGCATACCAAGCTCTAGGGGCTTGATCTAGTCCATAAAGAGCTTTCTTCAATCGACATACCATGTCCTTTTCATCAGTCAACTGAAATCCATCTAGTTGTTCAATATAAACTTCTTCTTCTAGTTCACCATTCATAAATGTTGACTTCACATCCATCTGATAAAGTTTGTAGTTCTTGAAAGTAGCATAAGAAAGAAGTAGTCTAACAGCCTCAATTCTAGCAACAGGAGAAAAAGTTTCTTCAAAATCAATATCTTCCATTTGTGAGTAACCTTTGCAAACTAACCTTTCTTTGTTTCTAACCACATCACCTTGTTCATTCAACTTATTCCGGAACACCCACTTGGTTCCAATCACATTTTTTTTCTGAGGTCTAGAAACAAGATCCCATGTATTATTCTTTTGTATCTACAACAGCTCTTCTTTCATGGCTTTCATCCAATTTTCATCATTGCATGCTTCACTTATATTTCTAGGTTCAACTTTAGAAATTAGACAATATTCTTCTAGAATTCTTCTTCTAGTTTGCACACCTTTGGTTTTGTCTCCTATGATCTGACTATCAGAATGATTTCTTCTCACATACTTAGGAGTTTTGAAGTTTCTCTTACCTCTTATTCTTGTGATCTTTCTTCTACACTTTTTCTTGCTTCTACTTCTTGATTTTCTTGATTCACCAGAATAATTTGAAGCTAATTATGTGTCTGAGCATCATTTTCATCATCATCATGTTGATCATCTGAATCATAATCACTAACTCAGGATGATTTACCAATATCTTCATCAACCTTAACATTTGCACTTTCAACCACTTTCTTCAACCTTTTATTAAATTACCAGTAAGCTTTTCTTTTAGTAGAGTATCCTAGGAAGATTCCTTCATCACTTCTATCATCAAACTTACCTATATCATAATCTCTCTTCATGTAGCATTTGCTTCCAAACTTTTTGAATCATTTGAAAGTACGCTTATAACAAAACCATAGCTCAAAAGGTGTATTTCCAGAATTACTGTTGACATTCACCCTGCTAATAGTATACACAACAATACTTAAAGCTTCTGTCCAGTAGAAATGAGGAACATTTTCTTCCAACATCATGGTTCTAGCAGTGTCTAGAATGGTTATGTTCTTTCTTTCAACAACTCTATTCTATTGAGGGGTCCAAGGATCAGATAGTTGTCTTTGAATTCTATTCTCTTCACAAAGAGAATTGAATTCTCATGAAGTAAATTCACCACCTCTGTCTGACCTTAGACATTTGATCTTTTGACCTATCTCATTCTCTGCCATAGCTTTAAAACTTTTGAACTTTTCTAATGCTTCATGTTTTTCTCTCAAGAAAGTGACCCATATCATTCTAGAATAATCATCAATGAGTAACATAAAGTACCTTTCAACTTGTAGGCTTCTGATTCTGGAAGGACAACATAGATCAATATGTATCAAATCCAGTACTCCATTAGAGTTGTATTGTTTGTTCCAGAAGGAATTTCTTGTTTTCTTTCTCATTTGACATTCCTTGCACATAATGTTAGTAGACTTCACTAACTTAGGTAAATCTCTAACTTCTTGAGTAGAACTTATCTTGACAATGTTATCAAATTTCACATGACATAACCTCCTATGCCATAACCAGCTTACATCAATTTGAGAAATCAAACAACTTTGGCTAGCAATACTTAAATGAAAGATATTGCCTTTTTTCTTTGTTCCTAAAGAAATTATATTTCCTGAACTTCGTGTTATTCTGCACTTACCATTCTTGAACTGCATATTGTATCCTTTTTCTACCATTTGTCCAACACTCAAAAAGTTATGCTTTAGGCCTTCTACATAGAGAACATCATCAGTATTGTGCTTACCACCAAAAAAAATAGTGCATTTGCAACGAATCACACCAGAAGTGTTGTCACTGAACCTCACTACACCACCATCATAGTTTTCCAAGCTTACAAATTTTCTTGTAATACCCCTCCGTTTTGCCTCTATTTTCATGTTGTTTATGCTTTGCTTGGATTACAGCTACTAAGATACTGGACATATTTTATTATGATATTTTGATCGCTACTCTTGAGCAACAAACTATTACTGTGATGAGATTATCTAATTTGATTTTACATGCTTTGATGAATGAATGTTAACAGTAGAATTATCATGTGATTATTTATGAAACTATTGTTATGATGTTAGTGTCAGTCTTTGATGAGTGTATTGGTGAAGGAGACGGAATTGCATCACTCGCTTGCGAGCGCCCTACGATTCTGAGATTTCTTCTTCACGGTGTGAATTATATACTGCATATATTATGTTGATTATTTGATTACAGGTTGCAGGTACATGACATCGACTCCACCTGGTTCCACAGGTTTGAGCGTCTCGATCCAACGGTTAAGTTGAATGGGAGATAGTAACTTGGTAACATGTGTCAGGTCTACATCCTAGCCTTACTGTGTTGTCAGCTCTGATGTTTGAGTCATGTTAGATCTTATTGTTGGTTTACCCAACTCCTCGCGACGACATGATGCTATTATGGTTATGGTCGATAGGTTGACGAAGGTAGCACACTTCTCGCCTATGCGTTCTACCTATAATGCATCATCAGTTGCTAGAGTGTTCATGGAGGATATTGTGAGGTTACACGGTATTCTGCACTGGATTATTTCTGACAGGGATCCAGTGTTTACTTCAGCTCTTTGGACGTCATTGCAGCATGCTATGGGAACACAGTTGAACTTTAGTTCAGCATATCACCCAGAGACAGATGGACAGACTGATAGGGTTAATCAAATCCTCGAAGATATGCTTCGCATGTATGTAATGGACCAGCAGACACGATGGGAGGATTATCTCTATCTAGTGGAGTTTGCTTATAATAACAGTTATCAGAGTTCCATTAGCATGGCACCGTTCCAGGCATTGTATGGCCATCCTTGTCATACACCTTTGAGTTGGGATCGATTAGAGGATAGAGTGTTATTGGGACCTGAGATGTTACAGGATATGGAGCAGCAGGTGGATCGGATTAGAGAGCACCTAGTAGCAGCACAGGATAGACAGAAGAAGTATGCGGATGCGCATAGGGTGGATCGTCAGTTTTCTGTAGGCAACAGAGTATTCTTACGGGTGCATCCGCGAAAGAGTCCAATCTGTTATGGAAAGGGTTCTAAGTTGGCGCCTCGCTTTGTCGGACCTTTCGAGATACTCGAAAGGATTGGTCCAGTTGCTACCGTCTTGCGTTTCCACCCAGTCTTGCATGTATTCATGACGTTTTCCATGTTTCAGTTCTTCGACCTTATCATCCTGATGTGACTCACATCTTTGATTGGAATTCTTTATAGGTAGAGAACGAGCAGCTGGCTTTAGAGCCCGTGGCCATGATGGAGCGCAGAACGCTCGCTCTTCGAGGGCAAGATATTGATCAGGTTCGAGTGTAGTGGGATCCTAGGGATGATGCTTCATCCACTTGGGAGGATGCAGTTAGGATGAGGGAGTTATACCCCTACTTGTTTACAGGCTTCTAGGAGTAAGCCTAGTCCTTGGGGGGGAGGATGTAATACCCCTCTGTTTTGCTTCTATTTCATGTTGTTTATGCTTTGCTTGGATTACAGCTACTGAGATACTAGACATATTTTATTATGATATTTTGATCGCTACTCTTGAGCGACAAACTATTACTGTGATGAGATTATCTGATTTGATTTTACATGCTTTGATGAATGAATGTTAACAGTAGAATTATCATGTGATTATTTATGAAACTATTGTTATAATGTTAGTGTCAGTCTTTGATGAGTGTATTGGTGAAGGAGACGGAATTGCATCACTCGCTTGCGAGCGCCCTGCGATTCTGAGATTTCTTCTTCACAGTGTGAATTATATACTACATATATTATGTTGATTATTTGATTACAGGTTGTAGGTACATGACATCGACTCCACCTGGTTCCACGAGTTTGAGCGTCTCGATCCAACGGTTAAGTTGAATGGGAGATAGTAACTTGCTAACATGTGTCAGGTCTACACCCTAGCCTTAGTGTGTCATCAGCTCTGATGTTTGAGTCATGTTAGATCTTATTGGATGCTTTTGTAATGTTTCGAAATGTGTTAACCCTTTCAATTGGTCTTTTGAATATTGCATTGGCTAGAAGAAATGATTATTTTATAGTATTTTATATTATGCTCTTTGGTTATATTTAAATAGATTATGGAAATTAAACTTAAATTATTTATTTTATTAAATTTAATTATTAAATAATTGTAAGTAGGCTTATTAAAGTTGAATTATTTAATTTACCAAATTTAGATCTCATGGAGTTGGATTAAATTATTAAATAATTGAAAATATGTTAGTTTGTTGAAATAATTATTTAATTAGATATAAATCTCTAAGGATTAAATTTAATTAATAAATAATTGTAAGTTAATTAAAGTTAAATTGTTTATTTAATTAAATTTAAATCTCTTGGGTTTGAATTTAGTTATTAGATAAGTTATAATAATTATGTAATTGTATTTGATTGTAAAGTTGAAATTAAATCAAAAAGGGAATATTGAGAAATTAGAATTTTAATTAAAAGTCAAAAGTTAGGGCCTTTGAAAAAAGGGGAAATGAAATTAACTTGTAAATTCAACTTTTGCATTTGAAAGTGAATTAGGGTTACATTAGGTTATTTTGGGAATTGTTGTTTTATAAGTTTAGGGCAGAAAAATTTGGGGATTCTTCTTGCTTCATTTTTTGGACAGGCAGGAAAATTGTTGGAGAAATTTTTGATGAAAGTTTAAGAAATTATTTCTGGTTGAGGAATTAAATTGAAAAGGGAGAGAAATTCTATGAAGAAGGTGGAACTAGTAGATTGAAGCTTGCTGGAAATTTCTTGGCATTGTGGGAAAAGAATTGTGAAGAGCTCAAAGGAAAGTCTGCATCAATAATCTTGGTGGCTACAAATAACCAGGTTTTCCTTTTTATTTTCTTGTTTTAATATTCCTAGTTTAACCTAGTTTGTTTAAATTTGAAGAAATTTGCAAATGGGGAATTTTCTTGAAACCCTAGGTTAAACTCCATTAATTTGATATTCAGATTTATTTATTTTGGAAATGCAAACCCTTTTAGAAAAAAAAATGGTAGAAAAGAAAACCAGATCATTGAATCAATATTCTTGTGTTTTAGGAATTTTGAGAACACAAAGGAAAGGGAATGGTTTCATTTGTTTTCTGAATTTAACCTTTGTTTGGAAAGTTTTCAATGGTTGTAAAAGAAAATTATTTCTGATTGTTTATACATTTTTTCTTCGATTACCCTAGTATTGAAAATTCTGGAAAAAAATTACATATATAATAATATACATTGCATATACCATTTTCTGGAAATGATATATGCAACCTATAGTATTATATATATAAATTTTTTGTATTTTAAAATTTTATTATGCCATTCTGTTGGCCGCGTACGGCCTGGGCATATCGTACCTGTGTACGAATTTTATTTCGCCCGAATTTGTTTCATCCGCTGAAATTTATTTTTGAATCAAAAAAAAAATTATTGTTTTGTTTGGTGGGGGGCTCGGCCCCCACACTTCGTGGTTTATTGTACAGTGGGTACGTAGTACTCACTGGACAGTGCGCCACCCGTATGGGGGGCGCACTATCCATTGGGGACTGCAGCCCCTATGTCACATGCCGACCGACTGTACGCAGTGTACAGTCGGCACTTACGCCTTGATGGGACTGCGGGTACCGGCGGTACCGTCCGTCGGACGAGGTACCGTCCGGACCCGCCATTAATACTTGCGTTTGTTTTTAAAGTTCGTTTGTTATTTTCATTTTTATGAATTAAGTATTTTTTTTATTTTTTTTCAATTTTTTTAATTTTGTTTTATTTTATTTCGATTTTAATGTTATTTTTATTTTAAATTTAATTTTACTTTATATATATAATATTTAATTTGTATATATATATATTGTATGTATTTTTTTATATTATATATGAATATATATATATATATAATATTTTAATATATATATATATATAATATTTTAATATATATATATATATATATAATTTAATTAATATTATATATATGGTATATTTAATTTTATTTAAAGATTTCGTTGTATAATTAATTTCGTTTGGATTACGATAAACGTATTGATTTTAATAAGTGCTTAGTAAATTTAAATATGAGATGATTTTTCTTGATAAGTATGGATTTAATATTTTGTTAAAATAAGGTTATGTAATAACATGGATAATCAAATTTTGGTTAGGTCTAGTATTAACCATGATTAGCATATGTTGCGAAAATAGTTATGTTATGGAAATTTATTGTTACAATAGTAAACTTAGAACGACATTATTCTAAATTGCTGCGAAAACACATTAGATTTGGGATATGGTTTTAGAATAACCAAATGTAGTGCTTTCTTCTCCAATGCATGAGTTCATTGATGTATTCATTAATGTTTTATTTTGTGAATGATTATTGTGTAGTGGGTTGTAAAAGTTTTCCAGTTACACGTGGGTCATTCCCTTGTTATAATATTGTTTGATTTCCCTTGGGTAGTGTTACATTTATCTTGTCCTCCTAGTATTGGAGTAGAATTCTTTGAGTTGCCTCCTAGGATTGGAGAGAGTTTTATTGGTTCAATTCTGTAGCACTTAAGTAACCCTTGGAGTTAGTTTCATAGTGTGTTATCCAATTAGAAGAGTGGCTTTTGTTAGGGGCCGGAGCCCAAAGAGGTAAACCGGGAAACCTTCAGAAGTGATTTTAACAACTGAAAACTAAAGTAAATATACTTAGCAAATTAGGATGTAGTTCACATTAACCAAGATAATTTAACCTCACTCACAGGCACAAGGGTTTGTTTAGACTTGGGGTGGGTGAGAAGGCCTGGAATGGCAAGATCACTATCTCGTCCCTATGAGAGATAGATGATTCTGCTTGAGTTTGTATGAGTGCCGGGATTCGGTTGAGGCCACCAGGATTTACGGAGCCTATGAAGAATGCCCAAAGGATATCTCATGACAAACCTTGCGATGACACTCTGTCTAGGATAACACCGTGTTTTATGTTGTGCGTATGTTTTCTTAGCACACTTTATTATATTATCTTGTCTGGAAGCAATGTAACCATGATTAGTGTTTGACTTTTGTGCATTTATGTAGTTGAGTCAGTTGGTATCTGTATGAGTCTGCTTTTGGTTTGAGGTGGTAGGTTTCTCATCCATGTTGCTTGGTTACTATTTCCTAGCATGGGGGGTGGTCCTTTGGGTACCACATGGTTGGGTGGAACATGCACCATAACCGTTGGGTCCCCTTGATCATCAGTACTTGGTGGCGAGCCTTCTTGATGGACATCTCATTTTACTCACTTTAGGATTCTTGTACTTTGTACCTCTTAATGTAATGATATTGTTTACCCCTCTTGTGTATGAGGTGGATCTTGTAATATTCAGACTTATGTATTTGTACTCATTCCGGGAATGAGGATTGTAATAGACCTTTGTAACTGATTTATATAAATGAATGCTTAATCTTTATCTTGTACTTTTGTTTGATGTAAAATGTTATTACTTGTATATTTACTTTCAATTGAATTTTAAATGATGTAATGTAAATGGGGTTTTAAGTAATCTTAGTTATGTAACCCTAGGGGAGGTTGTCAATTTAGTTGAACATGTGGGTTTAATTCACTTCTTTTACTTCTTTTACAAAAAAAATTAGTACGCTTGTTTAGTGAATTGAAACTTCCTCTAGGGTTGCATGGCGGGGCATTACATTTCTTTTGTCACCAGTCAAATGATGTGAGCATCCACTTTCAATTACCCACTCATCTTTCTCTTCAACTTTGGCTGCAAGAGATTTCTCAACATTTACATTACTAGCATATTCAGTTGACACCTAAATATTTTCATTGATAGAAATAAATACCCATTCATCTTCATTTCCAGTTTCTTTATCAGATTCTTCATCAATTACACCTTCTTCAGCATAATATCATTTTCTTTGAAATCTAGTATTCTTAGGCTTATATTTTGAAATTCTTTCAGGATATCTAGAAGCAAAATGACCTATCTTACTGTAAGAAAAGAATTTAATAGGTAACTTTCCTTTGTACTTACCATGACCTCTTGATTATCTTTTCACAATCAATGATTCTAGTTCTTCCAATTCCCTTTCTTCATCTTCATATCTGGATGTTCTCTAGGAACTCTCTCCTAAATCATATCTCTTTTTCTCGGATATAGTGGCCTCAAAAGTAGATTCAGTCTTAGGAGTAGACTCATGAAATTCACTTAATTCAAATGCAACAAGTTTTCCAATTAGCATGTCTTTTGTAATATTTGTCACTGTTTTGAGTTCATCAATAGCATGATCTTTTGTCTTGTAGGAAGGAGGCACATATCTAAGTATCTTAACCACAATTTCACCATCATTCATAGTTCCATCGATACATCTAATGTCCATCACCACTTCATTTATCTTATGCGAGAAGGAAAATATGTTCTCATCTTCACTCATTTTCAAGCTCTCCCATTTGCCTTTTAGACTTTGTAGCTTGGCACTTTTCACTAGTGCATCTCCTTCATACAATATTTCCAGCTTTTTCCAAATCTGGTATGCAATCTTCAATCCCATCACATTTTTCATTTCTGAATCTGTCAAAGCACTCACCGATATTTCTACTGACCTGGTATTAATTTATGCTCGCTTGATCTCATCTTCAGAGGCGGGACCATTTTGAGGAATATTATATGAAATTTGTGTCATTTTCCAGAAAGGTTCACCAATGCACCCCAAATGACATTCCATCCTAAATTTCCACAGAGATTAGTTTGTATCATTGAATCTAGGACTATCCTTCTTAAATGATGCCATCTCGGATCACCTCAAGTTGTTAAGCTTCTTTCAAAGGAACTAGCTCTGATACCATTTGTTGGAAAAACAAGGATAGAAAACTGAGAGGGGGGGTGAATCGATTGTTACCAAAATCATACTTATACAACATTAACCAATCCTTCTATCATAGATTTGATAATTAATAATGCAAGCATAAGAACAACACATCAGAGACACCTGAACACCAATATTTTATACGTGGAAACCCTGTTAGGGGAAAATCATGGTGGATGTTAGTCCACAAGATTATACCCTGTTAGAAGTATAATGAAGAATAAAAAAGAGAATGCACTTGCATTCAGGCACACTAACTAGAGCACACTACTCAAAGGGAAGGATCACTGCCTTACATATAGTAATCAGATTAAATCCATTTGATGAATTTAAACTGGGAAAATAGCTTCTGCAAAAGCCTAATTACAGTTCCACATAGGCACACAAAACCTCTTCAAACTCTTCCACACTTTGCTATGAATGATTTGACCTTAATTTTCACTTTTACATCACTTGTACACTTGAGCACTACTCATAAATGAGGAAAAAATCTTCTATATATATCTGCTACACAAATTTTCATCCACTATCCAGTTGGCCATAAATAAAGAATAAATTACAACTGTCGGCCTTAATACATGAATAAATTTCAATGCGTACCAAGACAAGTTGGTCACAACATATTAAGGACCCAAACAAACATCTCCAAACATGCCAAACAATAAAATATTAATCCTCTACAACATGCTAACACCACAATGTCGACCAAGAACATGAACACTCAGGCACATATCGAAAAAATCTTCAATCACGAACACTCCGATCATTGCGGACATACAACAAGGATAGAGTACAATCTAGAACCATCCATGAATGTCATAGGTACATGTCCAACACATGAGATTACCATAATTTAGTTCGCTTTGACCAAGAAAACCATCTACAAAAACTGAATAACTGTAGGCACACAGATCTTCATAACTTCCACAAAGCTTCATGTGCATCTCTAAAACTTTCGAAAATCATACTAGAAACGTTCAACAACAAACCCTT
The DNA here is from genome assembly GCA_007115665.2 of Sequoiadendron giganteum. Classification (NCBI taxonomy): domain Eukaryota; kingdom Viridiplantae; phylum Streptophyta; class Pinopsida; order Cupressales; family Cupressaceae; genus Sequoiadendron; species Sequoiadendron giganteum. Next base: position 575,198,325 of record CM021105.1, read on the forward strand.
GGAAACTCACCTTCATATCTTCAATACACAGATCTTTCCAACATTCTGACCTTCTCAGCTCCACTTGGTGCCTGTACTATACTTTTTACAATCTTCTCAATCTCCTCGACATATACATACTTAAGTAGATTAAAATGATAATAGTGTTGACATCAATGACAACAATATATCAGCAACACAACTACATCATCCAACATTTTATTTGGTGCATCTTTTCATAATTGGTGGTTTTCTAGTTTTTCCTTGTGTCTTGAAAGGATGGGTAAGTAGGGTGTGTTTGTTCAACCCATTAGGAGGTCAAGGAGGCTTAGTGTTTTTGAATTTCAAGAGAAAATTTATATTATTGAGCATGAGACACCTGGAACTTCTACACCACCAAAGGGAAAGGGAAATGTCCATGGAAAAAACAAGAAAGATGGTGTCAAGAGAACCTACAATCTAAGAAGCCAGATTGTTTTAGAACAATTGGTCAAGTTTTAAGGCAAGGAGTTGGTAAAGCCTAAGAAGAAGACAAGGAAAATAAACAAGTATCACAAGGATTATCTCGGGAGGCATGACTCTCCCATTGAACTTTAAGACAGTCCTTCAGATGATGGGGGAGATACTGACCCAGAGTATGGCCATTATCTACTTTCTCTGGTACCATATGAGGATTCTGATGAGGGAGGAGTAGTTGCTCCTCTAGTATCAGTGCGAGCACAGAGAGGGTGAGCATAATTTGATGCTCTCGAATCAAAGTAGCATCTTAGCCCAATTTTTTTTTTATGAGACCATTGCCATTGATTCAAGATCATCCTCTTCAACATGTGTGTCACTTTTTGTCTTTGGTGCTGACGTGGAAATATTTTTTGCTGGTATAATGGAGAGGTATTAGAATCTGTATCCTCAATGAAAAATATGATTTTTCCAGGAAGTGTTTAGGTTTTTTCCTTTGGTACTTGTGGAGATTCTTCTTTGGTCGATGTGGACATAGGTTTTTAGTGATGCTACATTAATGAATGATGCATTTTGGAAGGTTGGCTTGTCTTCTTCAACCAACTACATAGAGTTTGTTATCTTTTGCTTCCCCTTGTTCTAAAATGATTTTGTAACCGTCAAGAGAATATCTTTCAAATTAGGGTGAAATTTTCCCTCAAATTCAAATGTAATTGTAATTTAGTATGTTACTTGTTGCTCCCATGTCTCTATAAATGGGATTCCAAGGCCTTAAAAAAGGGGGGTGGTGAGTTATTCTGAGTTTTGTTCACACAAGGATTAAAAGGGTTACTAAATAGTCTAGTACTATGTCTTAAGTTTAGGTCTATCAATACACATATGTAATCTTTATGGTAATACTAAAAGCATAGAGTAGTATTAGCACAAGTTCAACACCATTTTACTCTCCTATGTACTGTTTTTACAAATTATGAATAATATAACCAAGGCTATATTATTTGTCTCTATCAATTTCAGATGGATGTGTGGCTCTATGCTTGTTTATTAATTCAAATAATTAATATAGATGCTTGAATATGGCTATAAATTTATATCAAATTGAATGCTAGGATGCTAGTAGGAAATAAGGATTAGAGCACAATTTTAAAACATTGTAATGCAGTATTTCAGAGCTTCATATATTGTCAGGTGTGAAAACTATTGTCCTATTATAAGTGTTGATGTTGACTATGTTCCAAGGATGAGGCACTGAACTAGGTTAAGTAGTTATGTTTTATTGTGTTGATTAACTCGTCCATCACCCATTCATTAAATCAAATGTTATTAAAAGGGTTACAAAGTTATGAGGTTTTTTCATTCTCATGCTCTAAGTGTGAATTATAATTGAGAAGAAACCAACTTCTTTGATATAGTTTCTAATTGAGCATCTATATAAGAATCATCTTTGTATATCACAGCGTTATTGATATAAATGGTATATGAGTATTATTCTGAAAACATTGATAGGGATCATCCTCTCAGGTCTCACAAAGCTCAAAGTGAAGAAGTGAGGACCTCTAAACCCTCACTTATGTTTTGTCCAAGCCTTACTCTTGCTAACCATTGAATTCTATCATATTCGTAGGTGAGTAGTAATATTAAGTTTGGTTCCCAAAAAAATAACCAAGATGGAGAGATGGAGAGAGGGGGGAAGGAGGAAGGTAGAGATATTGAGACAGAGGAGGGAGGGAGAGAGTGTTATGCATATAGGGATATTTTAGATATAGAGAAGTAGAGAGGGAAGGCGGGTGGGAGGAAGGAAGAGAGAGGTGAGATAGAGAGATACAAAGGTGATATATATAGAGAGAGAGAATTAAAGAGGTAAAGAGAGAGGGGGTGATAGATATTGGTGAGATAGAGAGGAGTATATAGGGAAGGAGACAAAGAGGATGAAGGATGGGAGATTGAGACAGAGGGAGAGAGAGGGAAGGAGTGAGAGAGATGGAGATATAGAGATAGAGAAGTATATAGGGAATAAGAGATAAAGAAGAAGTAGAGAGAGAGGGAGAGAGAGAGGAAGAGAGAGATGGAGAGAGAGAATGATGAGATAGAGAGTAGAGAGGGAAGAAGAGAGTTAGAGATAAATATGGGGGAGGGAGAGTGTGTGTGAGAGAGAAACAAAAAGAGAATGAGGAAGGTTGGGTGATTAAGAGAGAGGGAGAGAGGGAGGGAGAGAGAGAGAGGGAATGTGAGAGGGATAGGTAGAGATGGAGAGAGATCTAGAGAGAAGTATATAGGGAAGGAGAGATAGAGAGGGGGAGGAGGGAGGGAGGAGTAGAGAGAGAGGGAGAGGTAGGGAGGGAGAGAGGTGAGATAAAGAGGGATGGAGAGAGATATATAGAAGTAGAAAGGGAAGGAGGGAGGGATATAGGGAGAGAGAAGTGTGATAGAGAGAGTAGAGAGAGGGGGAAGGAGGATATATTGAGAGAGAGAGGAGGTAGGTTGAGATATAGGAAGAGAGGGATAGGTTAGATAGAGATAAGTAGAGAGGGAAGGTGGGTGGGATGAAGGAAGAGAGAGAGGGAAGGAGGAAGGTGGAAGGTGGAGAGATTGAGAGAGAGAGAGAGGAGGGGGAGAGATAGGTAGAGGGATAGGTTAAATAGATTGAAGTAGAGAGGGAAGGTGGTGGGAGGAAGAGACAGGGGGATAGAGAAAATTAGAGAGGTAAGGAGGGAAGGAGGAATGGAGGAAGGGTGGAGAGAGAGGTGAGATAGATATAAGTATAGAGGGAAGGAGAGAGTGTGAGAGAGAGGTCTAGAGAATAAGGGATAAACAATGAGTGAGATAGATAGAGAGAAAGATGATACAACTTTATAATTGCTAAAATTTGAGCTCCTGTTTACTGATATTTGACATGCTGATTACTAAGATTTGGCCAACTCTAAAAAATTGTAAGATCTTCCAAAAATTAGAATTTGAATTATAACTTGTACAGATCTGAAAGCACTCTCAAACATCTTGAAACTACATAAATGAAATATAACTTAGAGTATAATAAATTAAATGTTTATTTCATGTATATAGTTTCCTTGAAAGATAACAAGAACAAAGAGACAAGAAAAAGAGAATAAAAAATTTGAATGTAGACCAAAATGTGAGCATGTTATAACGTGCTCACATTTTGGAAATATTTTTTTATTTTAGAAAATGCACATTTTTTGAATTCAAAATACATGCATTTTTTGAAATTTAAACCGTAACATGAGTGCGTTATAACACGCTCATGTTATGGCTTGGTCACTACAAACCCATAACACAGGCACATTTTATAATAACACACTCATGTTTTCACTATTTCGGGATGAAAAAGTAAATTGGCCACTTGCTCCCCACCCCACCCTCTTTTTTCACTTACGTTTTTAGTAATAAAATTTGATATGTATGCCACAAAGGAATTAGATGTTCATTTTGATGCTCTAGAAGATATTGAAGATAACATGGTTATAAACCAAATTTTCCAATTAGGCATGGATAAGTTTCTTGAAGACTTTGATGACCTCAGATATAATCTCATGCCTAAAATAGCGAATTAGGAGGGTGATATGAAGTATAAATAATGGAGGGTTTAGTTTAGTAGTATATTACCTCCCATCATTAACCCTATTATTGAAGATAGAGTTTTGAATGTTGATAAGATGAATATTGCTATATATAGGTTGATGAAATTCGAAATGGGTTTGGAAATATTTTCTAAGGATGTTAAGAAATGGACTAAGGATGGGTACTCAAATCATTTGCTCCAGATTAGAGAAATATTGGCACATACTTGGCCATTAGATGAAATTTTTCTATGTGGGTAGAAAGGTAAAACTAGCCAATTGCACAAGACTTTCCCATTTTGTTTCATCATGGGTATCAAAGAATATATGTAGTTAACTCTTTTATCCACTAGAAAGATACCTTTTTTTGTATTTTTCTAGTTAGTTGTATCTTTTTTCTAATCCTAGGACAATATTATCAAATGAAAAGGTGACATTTATCCATCGCCTGAAGCTTGTTGCTCCCTTGTTTCTATAAAAGGGAATTTAGGGTGATTTTATAGGGATCTTGAAAAATTTTGTAAGTAGAGCATCTGCAATTTAGGTTTGTATCAGTTTGGTCTAGGTTTTTTTGGAGAATAATGCCAGTGTAGTTAATTTTGTGTAACAATAGTAGTTTGATACATGAGTATACTATAAAAAATTTGCAGTCAATTGTCTCCCAAATTGTACAGATCTTTACTACTTATGAATATAAATTGATCAAGGATGATTTTATTCATCTTTTCAAGTTTTCTGTAATTGTGAATTTCTTTTATGGATTCTATTCAAGGAGTAGATTATTTTTCTAAATAAGGAATATTGATTACTTTAAACGTATATAGGGATTTCTAAGAAGAATTTATTATAGATTCAATGTGGTGTCAATGTAAGGCATTGGTACTAAGCTTTAAAAAATTTAGGTTGAATATTGTTATGCAAGGTTGAAATGAAGAAAAGGGATCCCATTCCCTTAATTCCAAGAACCTAGGATTCAATGGGCCTTTTCCTAAATTTCATTAGAGATGTAGATCACAAGGTGCAAAATATTGACTTTCAGCCTCAAAGGTCAGCCAATCAGACCTAGATCTACAACTAATGGGGATTCGAATGGATTAGAAATATTATAGAATAATTAAACTAATGATCATATATGCCCTAATATTACAAATGTAAGATCTCAACAACTGACAAATGAAAACAATAGATTGCAACTAGATTTGGGAAGTGCATAGGACAACAAACCTACTCAAAAATAATAATTTTGATGTGCCTACAAGGACTCATTCACCCAAGGGAAAATGGGTCTTTGTACAAGGGTCTTGATCAGCTTTTAGGGTCCTCTAGTGATAGATCTAAGATGCTGATTTCCAGCTTTAAATTTGTTGGAATATCGAAAATAAATTTTGCAACCTATTTTTTGTGTCTTGACAAGAATGATGACAAAATTTATTCAACAATGCAAAATTTATCTTCAAGATCTCTTCAATCCTTCTTCAACCTATAGCCTACACATATACAAAGAGGGAAAAATATTTGTTCCATATAGGGGTTTGCCTCAGTCAAACCCCATGAATAGTGTTCCCACTTTCACAATGTCAATGTCAATGATAAAACCTTGAATGGAAAGAAAGGAAATGATGAATACATATTTTTTTCAACTCACCACCCTTTCATACACATATCTTTAAAGGAATTGAATCTTACTTGGTTTATTTTATTGGATTCTTGAATGCTTGAATTTATGAGGACATACAATGCTTGTTAGCCTTCACAAGAAAAAATGAACATACATAAACTTGGACATGATATTAGGATCTTGATTGCTGCTACAAATGAATAATAATGTTGCTATTGAATTCTCTTTAAAATTTAATGTTTTCTTCTAAAAATTTGTTCCTTAAGTGTTAATTTTCAAATGATCAAATGACTATGTATTTATAGGTGTTTATCTAATTTCCTGAAAATTAGATTCTAAAAGTTGACACTCACAATTTGATTTTTTATCATTAAAAGACTACCAAAAACATATTTTAAATTGGGTCCTAGCTCATAAAGGGGACCCATTTGACCATAGGTGATTGGGTCCTAGCCTATATTTCCATGACCCACATAATCTATGGCAATTTAAATATTAAATGCATTTATTTAATGCTAGTTACCCTTTTGGGACATGATAAAAATACGGCTTTAAAATGCATAATTTGGAAAATTAGAATCTTAATTAAGTCCAATAAATTAAGGGACCCAAACATAGCATGAAATTGTAAAGGTATAAAATTTCCTAAACTACATTTAGCCCCCACTTTAGAGAGTATGAACTTATGCTCAAACTCACACTAAAGTAGAGAAATATATGTCAAGAGGGGTCCAAGTGCACAAATATTGATGAGATAGGATGAAAAAGATCAAGGGAGATGGCCAAGCCTCCAAGATCAAATATCCCATGACAAAATAGCATAATCACAAAGGGACACACATGTACATAAGATATGTGCAACAAAACAAGATACACAAGCATACAATATCAAAGACAATGAAAAAGAAGGAAAAGGATGGACTATAAAGTTGTGTTATGCTATGTTTCCACAAAATGGAAAAGGTACACTAGGTTCAACAATCATGAACAAAGTGAATACAAAATTTCAAATTCACCTTATGGGTGCAAACAAAACTCACCTTAGGGAGTGGAAACAAAAATCACCTTAGGGGGTGAAAACAAAAGGTAACAACAATAAAATGTGCCTTGTTTAATTCATGAAATGTCACACCTTAGGGAAAATCACATTTGAAATCACCAGCAAGAGAATTCTAGTCAAGGAATAGAGGATCATACCCTAGGGAACACTAGTCATAGCATTATCACCAAGGAGAAATTAATATGCCAAAAAAGGTCACAATATTATGTGACATCAAATATAATATCACCACAAAGGAGAAACTATCATAAATGATAAAATCCACACTTTGATAAGAAAGGTAACACTTCCTAGAAGATGTATGCTATCATCACTAAGAATAGACTATGTGGACAATGTTCGATGGAATATATGCCCCCCCCTTAAAATGTTAGTGTACTTAATACACTAACATTTTAAGGAGAAATAAAGGAATCCCAAGAAGGAATACACCTAGGAGAAGGCCACCTAACCCCTTGCCCCAAAGTGTAGGGACATAGATGAGCCCAGATTAGTTATGATATGAGATGCTCCTTGTGAAATGAAATATGATTGCATAACTTAGCCAAGTTTATATCCTCATGCATGGTAGTGAATATGTTATGATACTACAACTACCACATGAAAATGAGTAACAACTAATGCTATTGATTATAATGATTAGGTGAAGTATCAGTTTGAAACATATCTAATGAGATATTCCCACATGTAGTGTCTATCAGTTCAGGATGCACCAAGGTTAAAGTTGTCTTAGAAGAATCTTGTGTGATGGTATTGATATTAAGAAAAGGTTTCTTTGATGCTTTTGTTTCTTTTGAAGGACACTAACCATGACCTCTTATTGTTTCTTGCATGCTAGGCTCTATGGGAGCATGAATTCCTTGTTCCTTTACACAAAATCCTTTTCCATTATAGCCATTTTGTTTTCAAAAAATCATAACCTCTTGGGTAAAGTACTTTTTTTTCTTTCAAAGAAGGTGGTTTTGCATGATCATCATATGTGGATTTATGATTTTTTTTCCTCTTCTTTGGTAAAAGTTGTGGAATAATAGTATTTTGATGATTTGGTTATATCATTGCTACTTCTTTCTCTTTTCTTGACTTTAATTGTATAATATTGTATTCCCCATCAAATTTAGGTGTGAAATATAATGATCCCCAATCATCATCTGACAACATTGTCATGGCTGAAAGGAACTTATCCTTATCCTCAAATTGTAAAGGTTCCAATTTTGTAGTTGGTTTCAATGTTCTAAGAGGATTCATCATTCCTATTTTAGTTTTTAAACAATTTTCAGATTTAGTATCAGATTTTATTGTGTAAACCTTGTTTTGTAAATGTATTTCATTGAATGATGAAACATTGAAGGCACTTCGTTCATTTCATGAATCTATGTTCGACCCAAGAGAATATTATATGAAAGATCATGGTACATGACATGGATAAGAGTTTTCAATGTAACCTTACCAACTTTGGCAAGTAATGTTATCAAACCAAGCAACTATTATCCCATATTATCAAAACCACAAATAGACAAATCAACTGGTTGAATTTTTCTCTTGTTCTTTCCTATTTTATTCAAAAAGTTTACACTACAAAAATTAAGAATTGAACCATTGTCAACAAGGGCACATCTAATTCCCAATTTGTTAGTGATAGCCACTATCATGAAAGCATTTTTTTTTTTCCATTTCTAAAGGAGGCAATTCACTTTTATGAAAGAGAATGTACAAATTAGGTGAATTCATATTCTCAATCAAAGCTACATATCATTTGGTTGTGCACTAATAGGGATGAATTTTTTTGTAAATAATTTTGGAAGAATTCCATGATAAATGTGTGATGCTTGAATCAAATCCCATAATGATATCTTAGAAGGAATGTTGCAAAGTTGTTCAATACGATCATATTATTCCACTATACTGTTGGATATTAGGTGCAGGTGAGAGGTATGGTTGATCCAATGGAACTGATGTTGGAGTTTTTATTGGTTGCTTATTATTTATAGTGTTATATGTGTGAGCTATGGTATGATAACTTGGTTGTTGTGACACATGATTACTAGTAAGTTATTTTGTAAAACTTAGTATATGGCCATGAGGTTTAGGAGGTTCTACAATGAGAATTGGTTAAGGAGGTTCAAAAGGAATATTAGGAGGCCCAATGATTAGAGGACTCTTGGGAGGTCCAAAAGGAGTTTTTGGAGGTCCTATAATCAAGGGAGATCTAATGGTCAATTGTCTATTCATAACCTCAATGGATTTTATTTATTATTGATAATATTCTATCGAGGGGGAATCTAAGGTGAGATTAGCATGTTCATATAAGGAAGCCATCTTGTCATCTTTATGCCCAAAAATATCTTCCCAAGTAGGAAAATTAGGGGAAGAGGTACAAATAAGATTCTCATGAAAATCAATGATTGGATCTTCTAACACCAAGATACCTTCGCCACAATTAGGAGAGGTATCGGGAGAAGAATAACTATGGTTGTCATGATTGTATATGATTACATCCTCTTGCTCCAAAAAAATATTACAAGTGGGAGATATGTTTGGAGATGAATTAAGAATAGGCAAATTGATATTAAGAAAAGTGTCAATGATTTTGTTCTCTTGTACTAAGGAATTCTCATAATTAGGGAAGACATTTAAAGAATGAATAACATTATTGTGAATGACATTTTTTTTCCCTAAATTTAACTCATAAATAGGGAGATTGTACTTAAACAAGCCAATTTTTATCATATCCAAACCACATATTTGAAAAGAAAACATGTTGCTACTCTATTTGCAATGTGTTGTAAAAAACTAGAGCTAAGAATTTGTACAAAAATCAAAACTAATATATCCAAATTATGCAATGTTTCAGCAAATGTAAATAATTGTCGTATACATTTGAGGAGCAATCTTTTTTACCAAATTTGTAACAAATCAAACACAATTATGTCTTTCTCACACGTGGAAATGGATTGATAATACAAAGGAAAGAGACTATGCAAAAGATATTTGAGACACCTATACAAGGACACAACTTCCCAAGGGTGAATGAGTCCTTGTATAGGGTTTTGAAAACTAAAAAATTGAAGTTTTATGTTGTTTTTTTATGTTTGTTTCTCCAATTGAAAACATGTTAAACAATTGATAAGTAGGAGGTTTCTTCTATAGCATGTCAAATTATGATATTGCTATTAGGATTGAACCATGTAGTTTTTGAGTCAAACTCATTGACCCATGATTCATGAGTAGTGGTTCACAAGAACCCATCTCTCATGATAATGAATGGCCCACTCTCATGATAATGAATGGAACATTCATTATCATGAGAGATGGGTTCTTATGAACCACTACTCATGAATCATGGGTCAATGAGTATTCGAGTCAAACTCATTGACCCATGATTCATGAGTAGTGGTTCATAAGAACCCATCTCTCATGATAATGAATGTGTAGTAGGTTGAATCCTGATAGCAATATCATAATATGTTAAAAAATGATAATTTTTCTAGTTTTTGATCAATTTAAGACAATATAATTCAAATTGTAAGTGTGAAATAAAGGAGATTTTTTTTTTACAAGTCTTAAATGCAAATATTAAATCTAAAATGAAATAATTGATTGATTCTAAGATTCCAAAACCAAAGAATGATGCTTTTGACATAATTTTGAAATCAAACAATGTAATGTTTTTTTACTTTTTTGACTTAAATGAAAGATGCAATGAACTATTTCAGATTTTAACCAATTATCGAATGTAATATGAATATACATATAATCTAAATATGAATGAAAAAAAACTTAATAAAACCTATGATGCAATATGAAATGCGATTTGTTTGAATTTTTGTCTTTTAATGATGCAAAGATGAAACCTTAAATGAAAGATGCAAAATAATTCAATACAAAACTTAGATCTAGCATGAATTTTCAGAAGGTATATAATGTTAATAGGTCAGGTTTACCAAAATGAAATGAATAAAAAGGGATCATAGAACCTTAATGCCAAGAACCTATGATTCATTTGACCTTTTCCTATATTTCATTAGAGATGTATATCACAAGGTGCAAAATATTGACTTTTAGCCTCAAAGGTGAGCCAATCAGACTTGGATCTACATCTAATGGTGGATTGGAATGGATTGGAAATATTTTAGAACAATTAAAATAATGATCGTATATGCTCTAATATTAAAAATTTAAGATCCCAACAACTGGCAAACAAAAGTGAGAGATTGCAAATGGATTTGGGAAGTGTAGAGGACAACAAACCTTAGAAAAATTAATTTTATTGTGCCTAGAAGGACTCATTAACCAAGGGGTGAATGGGTCTTCAAGTACATGGGTCCTAATCAACTTTTGGGGTCCTCTGGGGCTAGATCTAAGATGTTAATTTACACCTACAACTTTTTCAGAATGACGGGAATAAATTATCCATCTTAGTCTATGTGTCTTGACAAGAATGATGACAACAAATGAAACAATGCAAAATTCCTCTTCAAGATCTCTTCAATCCTTCTTCAACCTATAACTTGCACATACATAAATATGGAATGTTTTTTGTGACATATAGGGGTTTTCCTTAGCCAAAATTCATGAATAGTGCTCCCACTTTCATAATGGCAATGTCAATGATAAAACCTTGAATGGAAAGGATGGGAATGATGAATGAAAACTTGTTGCAACTCAACACCCTTCAATGGATTCCTTGAAGGAATGAATTCATACACATCTCTTCAAAGGAATTGGATCTTTCTTGCTTGATTTTCTTGGATGCTTTAACATATGAAGACCTACAATTCTTGTTAACCTTCACATGACAACATGAACATATATAAAATTGGACATGATTCTAGGATCTTGATTACTGCTACAAATGACTAATAATGCTTCTCTTGAATTCTCTCGACAATAATATTTTCTTCTCAAAAGTTTCTCCTTAAGTGTTAGATTTCAAATGATCAAATGACTATGGATTTATAGATGTTTATCCAATTTCCCAAAAATAAGATTCCAAAATTCGAAACTGAAAATTTGAGTTTTGATCATTAAAATATTGGCAAAAAGATATTTTAAATTGGGTCCTAGCTCATAAAGGGGACTTGGCTATATAAATATAGAACACACATAATCCATGCAAATTTAAATATTAAATGAATTTATTTAATGATGGTTCCCCTTTCAAAAAATGGTAGAAATAAGGCTTTGGAATGCATAATTTGGAAAATCAGAAGCTTAATTAAGTCCAGTAAATTAAGAGATCCAAACATAGTGTGAAATTGTAATGATATACAATTTCCTACACTACAAAGGTTTAATTTTATTTTATTTGACTCCATTGCCTAAGTCCAAGGCATCAATCTGAATGAGTGTTCTAGCTATGTATCCATGATCAAAAAATTTGAAAACCAAATTTCTCTTTTTATTTATTTATTTATAATTTTATTTGCATGTTCTTAGATCGAAACTACATATAATTCCAAGAATATATCCCTTCAATTGTTTGTATCTGTAAGTATGAACATATAAGGATATCATATTTGTTTAGAGAAATATATTACATGAACTATATGAAACCCCATTAGATATTGCATTATGACCACCCTCTTAGGTTTTGCAGAGCCTAAAGTGCAGGGGAGAAAATTTTTAAACATTTATCTTGTTCGTTGGACAACCCCTTAGAACAATTGAAAATGAGGGTTGGCTATTCCTTTAGCTTTTTCTAGGAATTATTTGGAATTACTCATAAAAACCAATAGATTGGTCACTCTATTGGGGAACAAGCTCAATTAAATTTCAAAGATCTTTGGTTATTTGAAGTATATTTGATTGAAGTTCCTTGTATTGTTTAAATATTGATAGTTGTGTATTTTCCCACAATATTCTCTAGAAATTTATATATCTTAATTCCCCTTGTGGATGGTGACTCTAAAGTATCCTTGTTGATGCATGTATAAGAATAATGTTTACCAGGAAGATATGCATGGAAGAAGGTCTTTATTCAAAGAAAATCTTAGAAATAAGCTTGAAATAGAGCTCCTAGTTAAAAGATAGTCATGGAAATCGAAGGATGCAAGTAAGTTAGCTCCTCCTCTTGGTAATCTTTTTTTCTTATGAAAGTAGCGATGATAGTTTTGATAATAACCATGAGATGAATGAGTGAAGCACATTGAAAACACCTGTGTTAGGTAGTGGGCTCATAAGATTTGAAATAATATCCAAACAAATAAGGTAAAGAGAATAAATCTATAAGGATTATTATGTTAGACATGGTATCCATAATCAAACTACTAATCCTAACATGCCAATGCAAAAAATTTAGGCAGAGAATTTATTTTCAAGAGAAAACTAATTTCTCTTATAGAAATCTTACCTTTTCTAATATTTACACAAGTAATTCCTAGTCCATTCCACAAGTGTTAGAATCTAGAAGGATACTTCAAACTAAAAAGGAATTGTTTAAAGTATAAAATGATCTCGTATCTAAATTGAGAAAGTTAAAAGAAATGAAAATTAGGGATGCCATGAAAATAAAAGATGATATGAAGAAAAAAATAAGAATACAATATATTCTTATGATTATGGTGGTTGTGGTTGCATTGCTGATATGTGGTTGTCATCGATGTCAACACTATTAGCATTGGTGATTCTGAAGGTTGTATATGTCGAGGATATTGAGAAAATTGTAATAAATATATTGCAAACAATTTGTGATGCTATGAAGATCCAAGTGGTGATAATTTATGTACGTTGAGTTTTAGGTGTCACACATTAAAGGGTTTTTTGTTGAGCCTATCTAGTATGTTGTCTGAAATTTTCAGTGGTACACATCAAGAATTGAGAAAGTTATGAAGATTTGTGTTCCTACAGTTATTCAGTTTTTGTAGTAAGTGTTTATAGAAGATGTGATTGCACTTATGAAGAAATTGGTTGTTGTGTATGTTTCTAAGATGATCAGTAATGTTTCTAGATTGTGCTCTATCAGTTCAGTACGTCTGCATTGATCAGAGTGCTCATGATTAAAGATTTTTCCTTGTGTGTTCAATTTTTTCATGGTCTTGGTTGACATGATGGTGATAGTGTGTTTTAGATCTCTATGGATTTATACTTTATTGTTTGGCATGTTCAAAGGTGTTTATTTTGGTCCTCACTATGTTGTGACCAACTTGTGTTGGTGTGCATTAAGATTTATTTATGTATTAACGCTGATAGTTGTAATTTATTCTTTATTTGTGGTCGAAAGAGTAGATGATGTAAATCCGTGTAGCGGATATATAAGAGTGGTTGTTTTCCTCATTTTGATGTATGCTCGATGTGTGTGTGTGAATTACATGTGTGAATAAAGATCAAATAATTCAAGATCATAGCAGAGTGTGAAAGAGATTGAGCAAAGTGTGGAAGAGTTTGACCAGAGTGTGTAGAATTTTTTATGTTCCTAATTGGAAGTGTCATCAGGATTTTGTAGAAGCTGATTTCTCAGTTCAACCTCATTAGATGGATTTAATTTGATTATTGTATGTAAGAAAGTGATCCTTCCTTTGATCAGTGAGCCCTAGGCAGTGTTCCTGAATGCATGTGCATTCCCTATTTACTCTTCATTATACTTTTAACAGGGTATAATCTTGTGGACTAACATCCACCATGGTTTTTCCCCTAACAGGGTTTCCACATATAAAATCTTGGTGTTCATGTGTCTCTAATGTGTTATTGATTTATGCTTGCACTTTTAATTATTAGATCTGAGATTAAAGCTTGATTAATGTTGAATAAGTTTGATTTTGGTAACAATTGATTCACCCCCCCTCTCAGTTGTCTATCCTTGTTTTTCCAACAATTGGTATCAGAGAAGGTTCCTCTGAAGGGAAATCTTAATAGCTTGAGGTGATCTAAGATGCAATCTTTCAAGAAGAATGGTCCTATATTTTATGGAGAAAGCTACTTTTTGTGGAAAATAAAAATGGAATGTCATTTGAAGTGTATTGGTAAGCCTTTCTGGAAGATTACAAAGAGTGCACATATTATTCCTCGGAATGGTCCCTCTACTGCTGATGAAATCAAAGAAGATGAAACAAATACCAAGGCTATTGAAGCATTGTTGAGTGCTTTAATAGATTCAGAAATGAAAAATGTGATAGGTCTGAAGACTACACATGAGATCTAGAAAAATTTGGAAACATTGTATGAAGAAGATGCACTAGTGAAAGTTGCTAAGCTACAGAGTCTAAAAGGAAAGTGGGAGGACATGAAGATGAGTGAAGATGAGAACATCCTCTCTCTCAAAAGATAAATGAACTAGTGATGAGTATTAGATGTGTTGGTGGATTCTTGGATGAAGAAGAGATTGTGGCTAAAATACTTACATGTGTGCCTCCCTCCTAAAAAAAAAAAGCTCATGCTATTGATGAACTTGGTACAGTGACAAATGTGACAAGAGACATGTTGATTTGAAAAATTGCTGCCTTTGAGTTAAGTGAATTTGGTGAATCTAATCCTAAGACTGAATCTGCATTCAATCTACTGTATCCAGGAAAAGAAAGTAAAGATATGATCCAGGAGAGAGTCCCAAAAAGACATTCAAGTATGAAGATGAGATGAAATAGATTGAAGCTAAAGAAAAAGAATTAGAAGAATTGGAAGCATTGATTGTGAAAAGAGAAGACAAAGGTCATGGTAAGTACAAAGGAAAGTTACCTATCAATTTTTTTTCTTGCAATAAAATAGGTCATTTTGCATCAAGGTGTTCTAAAAGAGTCTCTAAGTATAAACTTGATAAAGAAACTGGAAATGAAGATGAATTCAATGCTATCAAAGAAAATGGTTAGGTGTCCACTGAATCTACTAGTAATGTGAATGTTGAGAAAGCTCTTGTTTAAAAAATTGAAGAAAGGAATGAGTGGGTAATTGATAGTGGATGCTCACATCATATGACTGGTGATAAAAGAAAGTTTGTAAGCTTGGAAAACTATGATGGTGGTGTTTTAATATTTGGAGACAACACTTTTGGTGTGATTTATGGTAGAGGCACTATTTCTTTTTGTGGTAAGCACAACACTGATGATGTTCTTTATGTAGAAGGTTTGAAGCATAACTTGTTGAGTGTTGGACAGATGGTAGACAAGGGTTATAATCTTTAGTTCAAGGATGGTAAGTTCAAAATAAGGGGAAGTTCTGGAAATATGATTGCTTCAAGTACAAAGACAAGAGGTCATATTTTTCACTTGAGTTTTACTAGTGAAATTTGTTTCATTGCTCAAGTTAACATAACCTGGTTATGGCATAGGAGGTTGTGTAATGTGAAATTTGATAACATTGTCAAGATAAGATCTATTCAAGTAGACAGAGGTCTTCCTAAGTTAGTAAAGCCTACTAACACCATGTGCAAGGAATGTCAGATGGGAAAGCATACTATAAATTCCTTCCGAAGAAAACAGTATAACTCTAATGGAGTATTGGAATTGATACATACTGACTTATGTGGTCCATCTAGAATCAAAAGTCTCAAGGTGAAAGGTAATTTATGTTTCTTATTGATGATTACTCTAGAATGATATGGGTTTCTTTCTTAGGAGAAAAACATGAAGCATTAGAAAATTTCAAAAGCTTCAAAGCTATGGCAGAAAATGAGATAGGTCAAAAGATCAAATACCTAAGGTCAGAAAAAGGTGGTGAATTCACTTCTCGGGAATTCAATTCTTTCTATGAAGAGAATGGAATCCAAAGAAAACTATTTGCTCCTCAGACCCCTCAACAGAATGGAGTTGTTGAAAGAAAGAACAAAACTGTTCTAGACACTGCTAGAACCATAATGCTGGAAGCAAATGTTCCTCATTTCTACTGGAGTGAAATTGTAAGCACTGCTATGTATACCATTAACTGGGTAAATGCCAATAGTAATTTTGGTAAGACCCCTTTAGAGCTATGGTTTGGTTATAAGCCTACTGCCAAATATTTCAAAAAAATTGGAAGCAAACGATACATCAAGATAGATTATTATATAGGGAATTTTGATGCTAGAAGTGATGAAGGAATCTTTTTAGGTAACTCTAATAAGAGAAAAGCTTACCAGTGCTTTAATAAAAGGTTGAAAAAAATGGTTGAAAGTGCAAATATCAAAGTTGATGAAGATATTGATAGACCATTTATATGTAGTGGATATGATTCAGATGATCAACATGATAGTACTAATAATGGAAATAATGTTCAGACAAAAAATCAACTTCAAATTGTTCCAGTGAACCAAGGGAATCAAGAAGCAGAAATTAGCAGAAGTGCAGAAGAAAGAACACAAGAACAAGAAGTCAGAGAAAATCCTAAAACTCCCAAGTATGTAAGGAAAAATCATTCTAGCAGCCAGATCATAGGAGATAAGATAAAAGGTGTGCAAACTAGAAGAATAATTTTAGAAGAGTATTGTCTAATTTCCAAAACTGAGCCTAGCAATATCAATGAAGCATGCAAAGATGAATATTAGATGGAAGCTATGAAAGAGAAACTAATGCAGATAGAGAAAAATGATACATGGGATCTTGTTCCCAGACCTTAGAACAAAAATGTGATTGGAACCAAATGGGTGTTTCAGAATAAACTAGATGAACAAGGTGAAGTGGTAAAAAAAAAAGAAAGACTGGTTTGCAAAGGGTACTCACAGATGGAAGGTATTGATTTTGAAGAGACTTTTGCCCCTATTGCTAGAATTGAAGCTGTAAGATTATTTCTTTCTTATGTTGTTTTCAAGAATTACAAAGTCTATCAGATGGATGTAAAGTCAATATTTCTAAATGGTGAGCTAGAAGAGGAAGTCTATGTTGAGCAACCAAATGGATTTCAACTGACTGAAAAATAAAACATGGTATGCCGATTGAAGAAATCTCTATATGGACTTAAGCAAGCTCTTAGAGCTTGGTATGCTAGATTGGATAAATACTTCTTGAATCTTGGATTCAATAAAGATATTATTGATAACAATATATATTTCAAGTTGGATCAGAATAAAGAGTTGATCATTGAAGTCTTTGTTGATGACATTATTTTTGAAGGCGATGATGATTTGTGTATGAAGTTTGCTGATGAAATGAAAAGTGAGTTTGAAATGTCAATGATAGGAGAGCTGAAATTCTTCTTAGGACTGAAAATTACTCAGTTAGATGGTGGAACTTTTATATCTCAGTCTAAGTATGTGAAAGAGTTACTGAACATTTTTTGGTATGGAAGATTCAAAGCTAGTTGGTACACCTATGGTAACCGGATGAAAACTTACATAGAATGATGATTATCCTAAAGAAAATAAAATAAGATACAGGTCAATGATTGGTGGATTACTCTACATGACTCAAACCAGGCTAGATATAATGAATGTTGTATGCATGGTTGCTAGATATTGAGCTGATCCTAAAGAGTCTCATATGACTATTGTGAAAATAATCTTTAGATACCCGAAAGGGACAGTTGATCTTGGTTTTTGGTATCCTAAGGATGATGATCTTATCCTGAGAAATTTCATTTATGTTGATTGGGAAGGAGATGTGAATGACAAGAAGATTACTAGTGGTGGTGCATTCTTCTTAGGGAAGAAGTTGGTATCTTGGCTAAGAAAAAAGAAAAATTCCATTTCATTATCTATTGTTGAGGCAATATATATAAATTTTCTACAAATAATTGTACTCAAGTATTGCGGATGAAGCAGATGCTGAGAGATGTCAGAATTGAGTATGAAGAACCCATTTCCATATTCTGTGACAATTCAAGTGCCATAAACATTTCTAAGAATCTAGTGTTGCATTCAAAGACAAATAATATATCCATCAAATATCACTTCTTGCGAGATAAAGTAAATGAAAAAGAAGTTAGATTGGACTATATACCTACCAAGGAGAAAATTCCAGACATCTTTACTAAGCCATTTACTAAGGATACTTTTGAGTACCTCAGAGGAAATTTGTGGGCGATTTCCCCTCTTGATCAGAACTAAGTGATGTAGGTCTTTGCATCAGTATGTGAATTTATAGCCATATCCTATTTTGGATTGATGTTGTGGTGGCTGATATTTAGGGGGAGTAGTCAGATGTGCTAAATATGAGGCTCAAAGAATAAGTACCTTTTCCATTGATGTCAAAGGGGGAGAAGAAAAATGTGAAAAAATATTGAAGGGGGAGAAGAGTCAAGAAAGGGAGAGAAGAACTTTGAGAGGAGAACTATAGATCAAAGAGAGAAAAGTTTATGAACAACTAGTTATGTTGATGGTATTATTTTCACATCACGTGTTTCCATCAATACCAAAGGGGGAGATTTTTTGGATGTTTTCGTTGCATTTCTGATATGTGGTTGTCATTGATGTCAACACTATTAGGATTGGTGATTCTAAAGGTTGTATATGTCAAGGATATTGAGAAAATTGTAATAAATATACTGCAGGCAGTCTATGATGCTATGAAGATCCAAGCAGTGATAAGTTTTGTACATTGAGTTTTAGGTGTCATGAATTACATGGTTTTTGTCCGAGCCTATCTAGTATGTTGTTCGAAAGTTTCAGTGGTACACATCAAGAATTGAGAAAGTTATGAAGATATGTATTCCTATAGTTATTTAGTTTCTATAGAAAGTGTTTCTAGAATATGTGATTGCAATTCTGGTGAATTTGGTTGTTGTGTATGTTTTTGAGATGATCAATAATCTTTCTAGATCATGCTCTATAAGTTCAGTATGTCCACATTGATCAGAGTGCTCGTGATTGAATATTTTTCCTTGTGTGTTCAAGTTTTTCATGTTCTTGGTCGACATGATGGTGATAACATGTTGTTGATCTTTATGGATTAATACTTTATTATTTGGCATGTTTGAGGGTGTTTATTTGGGTCCTTACCATGTTGTGATAGACTTGTGCTAGTGTGTATTAAAATTTATTTATGTAATGAGGCCGACAGTTGTAATTTATTCTTTATTTGTGGCCGACAGAGTAGTTGATGTAAATCCGTGTAGCAGATATATAAGAGGGATTGTTTTCCTATATTTGATGTACGCTCGGTGTGTGTATGTGAAGTACATGTGTGAATAAAGATCAACTAATTCAAGAGCAGAGAAAAGTGTGAAAGAGATTGAGCAGAGTGTGGAAGAGTTTGACCAGAGTGTGTAGAAGTTTTTCTATGCCTAATCGAAACTGTCATCAGGCTTTTGTAGAAGATAATTTCTCAGTTCAACCTCATCAAATGGATTTAATTTGATTATTGTATGTAAGGCAGTGAGCCTTCCTCTAAGTAGTGAGCTCTAGGAAGTGTGCCTGAATGCATGTGCATTCCCTATTTACTCTTCATTATACTTTTAACAAGGTATAATCTTGTGGACTAACATCCACCGTGGTTTTTCCCCTAACAGGGTTTCCACGCATAAAATATTGGTGTTCATGTGTCTTTGATGTGTTATTGATTTATGATTTCACTATTAATTATCAGATTTGCGATTAAAGGTTGATTAATGTTGAATAAGTTTGAATTTGGTAACAACTGATTCACCCACCCTCTCAGTTGTCTATCCTTTTTTTTCCAATAGCTACAAGTAGTGTTTCTCAAAGAATTTCTCAGCCTCTTGTGCCCCAACCTAGTAATGGCTATGTAGCTTCTACACCTATGAATTCTTTTGTTATAAAACATTCATAGGTAAATATTGCAAAAAATTATCAGTTCCAGTATAATACTGAACAGTAAAGTAATTCTCAAATTTCCTATGCCCAAATAAATTCCCAAGTGAATCAAAAAATACCTCAACCTAACCCAAAATTTCAAATGAGTCTTCCACAACAAAATTTAGGAGGTTATAAATAATTTGTGAGCCACCATTAGTACAATCCAAATGTAGGTGTTCAAATGGGAGGAAAAAATACAAATCTATTGGGGTGTTAGAATGTTATAGGCCATCATTTCAAATGCCCAATAAACTTGCCAAGTCAATCTTGTTGTACGAAGTTTCCCTTTAAGAAGACCACTACAACTACAGAGGTATATGCAATTAGATTTCACTAGTATCCTAGGATATCCAAACCCCATCCCTAATGATATCTAAAATGTGTTGATTAAGTTTTCAATAAATAATGCATTATTATGCGAAGATCATTTGAAGCATTTCTTAAACTTGATTGATGAATTTGAAATTGAGGACAAGGATGTTGTCATGGAGCTATTTATGTAGTCATTGACTGAAGATGTTGGGGATTGGTATAGAGGATTTTTAATACTAGTATTGGGTCATCGGAAGAATTTAAAAGAGTATTCAAAGAGAAATATGGGGATAAAATTGGCCCTAGATTCATTATTAATGAGTTTACTAGAATTTCTAAAGGGAATAATGAATCTATTTCTGATTTTAATGCTAGTTTTATCAAGGTAATGAATAATATTCCAACATATATGAGACCTAGTAAACCCATGTGCTTAGTGCTTTACTATAACACATATATGATTTAAGGATGGGTTAAGAGTTGAGAGACAAAAGTCCTCAATCCTTGAGGGATGCCTTCAAAATAATAGCTCATATTGAGAGTAAAAGAAGGGCATCAGGAAAAGTTAGCAAAAGAGATGACATCAAGATCTTGCAAAACCCAAGAGGTTAGGAGGGTAAGGTTACGCCCTTAGAGGAAAAGTTAGATAAATTCATGAGTTCCTTAAAGGAATTGAGTTATAAGGTGGAAAAGAACGAGAAGGGTTTGTCTCAAGATAGATCTAATATGTAGAGAAAATAATGAATTCCAAGGTTGTTAGATCAAACTTACAATACAAATTGGCATAATGGTAAACAAATTCCAAATAACTAAAAGTGTACAAAATATAGAAACTCCTAACCCATTGAGGAAACATAATTCCAATTTTTT
The DNA here is from genome assembly GCA_007115665.2 of Sequoiadendron giganteum. Lineage (NCBI taxonomy): Eukaryota > Viridiplantae > Streptophyta > Pinopsida > Cupressales > Cupressaceae > Sequoiadendron > Sequoiadendron giganteum. Next base: position 575,219,849 of record CM021105.1, read on the forward strand.
TGAGGAAAGTCTTTGGTGTATGATTTTTCAACTGCCTCATTCTCCCCAATAATGTATGGTGGCATAATCCCTTGAGGAACTACATATCACATTTAATGATTGTGATAACCCACACAATAAATATCACGATGTAAACATGATATCTAATTGACTATAATTTAAAATTAATGAATATTCTTCTAATGAAGGGTGCCCTGATATAGTATTTTAGTCAAGTGGTTATCATCAACAAATATTTTTTGAAGGTGAAGAAGAAGGTATAGAGATACATAATGTTGAGACTTCTAACTCTAATGTTAGATTAAGTCCTTACAAAGAAGAAATTAGAGCTTTAACTACTATTACAATTGCTCAAGTAAAGAGTAATTATAATATGAGAAGAAGAGTAGTTAACATTGACCAAGGCAAGGAAGGGATTATTTTTATCAAAGTAAAAAGGAATGAAGCAAGTTACCAAGCTCCTGTTAAGTAGAGAGGTGATCCCAAAGTAAAAAATAGTGATGCATTAAGCAAAGGAAAAGGTATTGAAATGCTCGTTGATCAAATTTTTTCTCCTCTCACCAAGGCTAAATATTAGAAGATGAAACTTGACAAAGAAAATAAAGATACTAGGTGTACTCGAGAAGGTCATCCATGTTATAAACAATAGAATACTAGTAATCAAATTGCACCAATTCGTGACATTCTAAAATATGGCTATTTATATGACTTAAATATTGTCACAAATTTAAGTATTTTTTCTTTTGTTGGAAACGATGAGAATAGAGGAACATAAAGAGAAGGTAGTTTCCCTTATCAATGGAACAAATTTAGCCTATGATGGAAAGAAGGTGATTACCCCACATGAAAAGGGTAAGGAGTTGTTGTAGATAAAGGGTGGAAAACTCATAAAAAACCTAAATCAACCAATATTTAAACCATACAACATCAATTGGTGGGTTTTCCTTACAAGCCTTCAATATTTAAAGCCTAAAACATGACGGCAACAAATTGAGTTTTTTGGCCATACCTTTCAATGAAGATATGATCTCCAAAAAGTAAACATAGTTATAGATACCCATTTTGGATTTATACAACATATCTCAAAATAATGGTAGGTTACTTTATATTAAATCCTTAAAAATGGACTATCCTTCTACCAATTAAGCCTAAAACATGAAAAAATAGACCTAGGGAATCATCAAAAAATGTGAAAAACTCAATATGGAACCCTAAAACTTTGGACCATAGTAATATACAAAATTTAAAACTCACACACAAAAAAAAAAAAATTCTCCACTGTGGAAACCATAAGAAATCATATTTTGAAAGTCACTAGTTACCCTGCCTAGGGTTTATGACAACTTTGAACTATTTTTGCCAAAATTGCAATATCTCTCTCCAAGCTCAAAAAAAATTGGGGAGACAAAGTGAATTAGAAATTATATTCACATTTATTTCAATACCAATTGGTTTAAGATAAAGATATGGAATATCAAATCCGTACCACTTGTTGTAACATGTTAGTTAGAGAAAAAATGTGGAAGTGGTAGTCACCAATTTGATCATAACTTACATAAAACTTAACGAAAATCCACCAAACCAATTGAAAATGAGATATAACTCAATCCTTTATCACACCCAATCATTTGGAGATGATGAAAATTCTATACAATACTATACTACATCAAAGAAAAATGTTGCAACATTCAAATTTCCAGAAAACAAAGGAATTCTATTGCTTAAACTTCAAAATTGTGACTTCCAACCCTTTCCTCAACCACAAAAAGAATTATCAACCACTTCAAAACTGTTATCAACTACATTTTTAAGTTACAACCATTCAAATCTATATTTTACAACTTTTGACTCTTCATATTCCACAATTTGCAACATTTTTTGACAATATTGACAACTTTTACCACATATAGCAACTTTTACATTTTTGACAACTTGACCACACCTATCCTCCTAAGACCTAAACTAGACCCTTAAAAAAATGAAGATGATCCAAAAGGGCCTTATTACATAATAGAGACACAAAACAAAACAAAATGACAAAACCAAAATCACATGGGTGCTCCTGCACCATGAGTGAAGGGCACACAATCTATTGAGAGAGAGGGGGGTAAATTAGTAGATGAAATATTTTTAAACCTCTTAAATAAAATGAACATATCATAAACCATAATGATAAAGCCTACAGATCTTCAAAATAACTCAAGATGTGCCAGAGTTATAGCTAACTCTCTTCGTCACTACATATGATCTTCTGATATCGACACACACACTAGAATGCAATTCTTCACCACATTCTCTTCAATTTTCCCCAATGAACAACTCTACTTCACATAGGTGTAATAATAATTCATGTTGTCATCCTTGAATACATGTTGATGTATCTGAACATTTGAAATATATGTACATGACATTACATTAACACTCTTCCATGTTAGCCAGGGATCCACAAAGAGCCAAGATGACATAGGGTTGACCTAAACTTAAGTTATAGGAAAATTTTAACATAATGGTCCAAACATAGAATTATTACCACCAAATGAACTTGATGTCATGCACCACTAGAGGAACCTTAAGAAGGTCCCATCCTAACACTGCACACAAGAATTTAATTCCAAACTCTACTAGCCATTACCACACATGCTTTAAACATGAATAGGCTGAAAAAAAAGAAAAAAGAGCCTTACATCACTTCAAACTTCTTGCATTCTTAAGATCACCTTCAAAAACTCATGAAATTGATAAAACTAGTGTATACATACTCTCCTTTCAAACTACAGATCAAAAGTGCATTTTTGAAAGAAATGTTGACCATAATTATATTTCCAGAGAAATCTCTCTTCCCAAAAGATATCCTTGAAAAATAACATACTGATACAAACTTATGGATGACCATAAACATAGAGAATATATGCAAGCAAGATATTATATGAATATGTAACAAGAACTAATAATGTATTTCTTGATTTTGCATTCTGATAGTGAAATTACCAACATCGACGAAACTAAAATTTTGGCATACAACACTTTAAGTCAAGGGGAATATAATGATAATTCAAATTACTCCTACAATCTACTTTATCCTTGACAAACTTCTAGCTACAAACTCTATCATTACTAATTTCCTTTGACATAATTGACAACCTATGTTCAACAATCTCCCTCTTTGTCATTGATGATAAATAAAAAAATGTTGGACCACCAAAATAACTTGTAGAATGATTTATTCACTATAGAATTTTCTTCACTCTCTCCCCCTATGGAAGATACAAAATTTTTACATCATTATTTTGAGCTCAAATTTTCCTCAATTCAACATTCTAATAAATTCAACATTTTGAGCTCACTTTCTCCCCCTTTGAAATCAATGGAAAAGGTTCAATACTTTCTCCCACTAAGAGTAGGCACCAATTTTCTATACTAATGTTAGAGTAATTGGGTATTTACTTTATTAATTAAACAATATTTGTTTAATTACGTAAAGTTCCCTTTTACCTCTTTTCACTTAAGCTAACATTAGGTGCATAATAATTAATTACTTTATTAATTATTATTGTGCAAGCCTAGGGTTTTTCTTTTTAGGGTTTTCATCTATATGTAGTTGAAAACTATCTTTTGTATCATTAATTCATTTTACATTTTGTGTGAATTCATGGCTCCACATTCTTGAGGATTTCCTTTGTTTATTCTCTTTGTTTCTCCTTGTAACAGGTTATTTGCTTGCAAAGATCTTTTGGGCTTCTGTGGTGTTGTATCTTCTCAACTCCAACAACTAATACAAAAATTTGAAAACACATCCTTTTTCTCATATCTTTATTTCTAGTACACTACAAAATTCAGAAACATCTTTCCTAGATAGACTCCCCCTCAGTCCATGCTTCACTTCCTCTGGAAATACTTTGCAAGACCACCAAGCCTTCTTGTGGTAGGGAGACCAAGCTCCCCCTCAACTTGTGCTACCTCTTGATTCAAGAGGAGGGAGCAACAACTCCCAAATTCTATTGGAGAAACTCAAGTGTCTCCTTAGGAAGTGGCTTCATGAATATATCTGCAATTTTCTCCTTAGTATCAACATACTCCAATCTTACCTCCTTTGGAGCCTTTTCCCTGAAGAAGTGATACTTGATTGCAATGTGTTTTGCTCTTGAATGCATCACCAAATTATTTAAAATGTTTATGGCACTAGTGTTATAAAAAATAATAGTGATAGGTCTTCAAACTCAATCTTCAATTCTTTCAATTTTTTCTTCATCTAAAGAATTTGATTGCAACATGATGTTGTAAAAATATATTCTAATTCTATTGTAGATAGAGAGATAGATTCCTATTTCTTGCTCAACCAAGATACCAAACTATCACCAAGAAAGAATTCTCCTCCACTTGTGCTCTTCTTGTCATCAATATATCCTACCTAATCTACATTTGTGTATGCAGTCAGAGTGAAATTTTCACTCTTTGGATATTATTGTCAAAAATCTTGTGTAGCCTTCAAATACATGAATATTCTCTTTACTACTTTAACATGAGTCTTTTAGGTACTGCCTGAAATCTGTGAAACATTCCAACTTCCTACATAATATCCAATTTGGATGTTGTTAAATACAACAAACTACCAATCATGGATCTATAAAAAGTTTTATCTACTGGAGTAGATTCATCATCTTTACTTAATTAGCATCCTATAACCATAGGTGTTTCAAAAAGATTTAAATCTTCCATCCTAAACTTATTCAACATCTCCTTTATGTACTTGTGCCATGAAATTAAAATTCCTTTGTTTGATTGTACAATATACAACCCAAGAAAGAAAGATAATTATCCTAGCATTGAAATTTTAAATTCATTTCATATTGCCTTCTAAATGTCCTTGCACATTTCTTCACTATAAAAATAATGTCATCTACATACACCACAACTATCAGTAGTTGTCCTCTTTTTGTTTTTTATGTACAAACTACTATTTGCACTTCCTCTCTAGAGTCCTTACTACTACAAGTATCCATCCAACCTTGAATACCAAGATTTGGGAGCTTGCTTGAGTCCATATAAATCATTCTTCATTTTGAAAACATAATTAGAATTGTTAGAATATTGAAATCCTTCTGGTTGTTCAATATAAACCTCTTCATCTAGCCACCCATTCAAGAATGTTGACTTCACATCCATCTTGTAAACATTGAGGTTCTTGAATGTAGAAAGAGTTGAGAACATTCTGATTGCCTCTAGTATTTCCACCAAAGAAAATGTCTCTTCAAATTCTATTCCTTCAACTTGAGCATACCTTTTTCATACAAGTCTTCCCTTTTTTCAGATTGATTCTCCTTCTTTATTTATCTTGTTTCTAAAAAACCCACTTGGTTCCAATCACATTCTTACATTTAGGTCTTCGGACAAGTTCCAAAGTTTCATTCTTCATGATTTGATTGAGTTCTTCCTCCATAGCTTCTATCTATCCTTTCTCTTTGCTTGCTTCATTTTATGACTTAGTCTCTATCCTTGAATCCATTCAGAATATATACATCAGTCTATCTAGCTTCTCTCTAGCACATATTCAATAGATTTACTTGACATAGCATGGTTTTTTTCATCTCCTATATAGTCCAACTCTTTATTTCTGAAACTCCATTTTGTTGTGGATTTCTAGGAGTAAATAATTTCCTCTAAATCCCATGCTCTTCATAGAATCTTTCATACTTCTCAAAAGTGAATTCTCCACCTCTTTCCAATATCAAAACTTTGATTGTCCTTTCAGTTTCATTTTTGATTAATTCCTTGAATGCTTTAAAATTATCAAATTATTCAGAATTTTCTTTCAAAAATGTTATCCAAGTTATCCTAGTGTAATCATCAATGAGCATCATGAAACACCTATATCCTTGTGGACTTTTGGTCCTCAGGGGTCCACACAGATCTGTATGAACCAAACATAATGGTTTTGATGTGGAATACTCCTTAGTAGAATATTTGCTTCTTTTCTGCTTCCCTTCATGACATGGCTTGCAGTTGATTGATTGAGGCTTCTTAATCTTTGATATATCCTGGACTATCCCTCTGAAAATAATCCTCACAATATCATCAAAATTCATATGTCCTAGCCTTATGTACCAAAAATAGCTTTTATATTTTTGCACAGTGAGACAACTCTATCCATTCAATTCACTAAGAATATAAATGTCACTTGTTTTCCTACTTCCTTCTATAATAATTTCATTAGTACTTGATTCCATCATTTCATAAATTTCAATGCTAAAATATAGCTTCTATCCTTTTTCACACATCTGACTGACACTTAAAAAATATGCTTTAAACCTTCAACATACAAAACATCATGTGTCTTTTGTTTACCAACATCAAGACTTAAAGTACCCTTACCAAATATTTTAGCATTTAAATTGTTTCAAAGGGTAAATGAACCACCTTCAAATTTATTGAAATTCATGAACTTACTCTTATCTCTAGTCATATGGATAGAGAAACTATTGTCTATGATCCACATATTCTTCTCCTTTTGAGCATGTAGTGCAATTTGAGAAATAATTTATTTTTCTAACTTCTCTTTAGGAACTGTTGACGCAAAATTTTGTAGGGGGGCAACAGTCTTATGGGAAACTTAGCTATTGGGGGACATAGTGCACTTAGCTAAGTGACCTCCAAAATTTATTGAAACTGGATCTTCATTTTTAATGGGGGAGGTAAAGGGTTAGAAAGATAGCATGTAATAGTAAGAAAATAAACTAAGGTGATGCGCCAAAATCATGAGAATAATAATTGAGCACAATGCTAAAAGCAAAGGCTCGAATAGTAATTGTTGTCTATCAAATAGATTATCTTAGGAAAAACTTCAAACATAAGAACATCATTTCATTGAATAGCATAACCCAACACAATATAGGCCAATGCAGAAGAGCAAAACATGGTCTACATTTTATTAAGTTGTATGAGATTACAAAAGCTGAAAATAGACATTCATATGCTATAGGAAAATGAAAGCACAATATTAATAGTCTATCAAATGCATGAAAAATAGAGAGGCCGAATTGATTGACACATTCTGCAAACTTCAAGTCCAATAGAAAATATTACAAAAGGCCAATTCCCAGTGCTTGGGAAGTTTTAATCTATCTAAAAACAACCTAATAAAAGAGAAGAAAGGTTGCTTATATAAGCCAGCCCACAGCCTGAAAGCCACAAAGAGAAAGATGCCTCAGAAAAACATGGATGTCCCAGATCTCCTTGAGCTGGCACCGAATAGGAAGATTGCCCAACAGTGCACTAGCAAAACCATCCACAAAGAACACAAGGCCATGCAATAGCAACAGAGAACACATGGCAAAAAAGAAGAAAACATGGCAACAAATGAGGAAAAATGGCACAGGAGGCAACTCCCAGATAACTAGCACATAGAAACATGCCATGCGTCAAACACACGGAGCCTAGAAAAAGAAAGAGGGATGCCTCAACAAAAAGCTCCGAGAGGAAGCCATGTGGAAGATGCCAAGCAAAAGGTAACCGTTGAGTGGGCCCGACTCTGAAAGAATTGAGAGACAACCACGTGTTGAACGCACGAAACTCAATAGAGGCAAAGCAATACGGATCGGTAGGAAGCTCCGAGAGGAGGCCACACAATAAACATCATCAAGCTATGAGTGATAAAGGACAAGGCGAAGCCATGAAGGAAAGATAACCACAAAGGATAGCAGTCTGTGAATAAAAGTTCACAGTTTGGTGACTCATAGGGACATTTTTCCTACGGAATGAAGAACCCCAGAAACCTTGGTTCAACATCCCCATTATCACTCAAAGCTGAGAGAGGGAAGCCTATAGGCCAACCCATACCTCGTTTGATGGTGCGAAGAGGGCTCACGGATTTTTGTGCACCAACTTGAGATCGATTATTGCCTTGAAAGGCAATCTGCAAGATACTTTCTCCATGAATTCAAGCTAGAAAAAGAGCTGCACTAGTTGATGCACAATACCTTCAAAATTTTTAGTAGTCAGAGACCGATCAAAGGATTGGAAAACAAAAATATCCTACTTATTCTCCTTGATCTTTTCAATTATGTGGTCAACACCTGCTACCACCTAATCTGCAATGAAGGGCGACGGGAGGCCTCGCTGAGTTAAGCAGGAAAATTTCACCCGCATGTCACTGGTAATCTGATTTAATCTGGCTCTACACTCTGCTACATGTTGGACAACTTTGTGCATGGAAATGAGAATGTTTACACCCATAGACATTTTTGTTCAATCTTCAATACCTATGTCATTCAAAGCTTCATCGGAAGCTATATATAGCTTGCCCAACAATTACCTGGCCTTCAAAACTTTATTGGAAGTCATCTCCTACACGTGCTGCATTGTTTCGCTAACTGTCCCGCATAGGCTAGTCGCTTGTGCCATAAACTTCAGAGTGGGCTGCAAAGTAAGGAATAATGCCTTGATGTTATTCGAGTATGATGCATATAATTCTTTGGAAATCTCCAAGGAGCTCATTTGTGGTGTAAGAGGTTGGGCCCTCAAAAGGTCTAATTCTTTAGCTTTGTTGCCCAGTTTTGCCCGAAGATCCGATAGACTTCCCTCCAATACAAACAGCTGACTCCTCATAGTAGAAATTTATTTCTCCTACTCTTCCAAGGACAATTCATCTTGACTTCTCTTCTCAACCTCTGATTCTAGACCATAATTCATCTCATTTACTTCATCATTCATGCTCTGTCAGAGTTGCTTCATGCCATAATCCCTCTGCCTTAGATCAGCATGGAGGGTTGCCTTGGTCATCTGACATTGTTCAATTTCATTTCTTAGGGCCATCACAACATCCAAGCCCAAATCTTGAAGCTCATTCACTTTTCCCTCCAAGGCATTCCTCTCATTCAGTAGGTGATTAATCTCGTTTTCCTAGGCCTTATGCTTGTTTGCACAAATATCAACCTTACTTCTCAGCTCCACTAATTGCTCCTCCTTTTTCTTTGTTTGGAAACTGAACTTGAGAAAGTTGATAGTCACCACCCTCTAGATCTCTTCCATCAACTCAACTTTATCCTGTAGACGAGCCTAGTACAAGTCTAGCCCAACGACGTTGAAAGAATAGTTGCTTGGAAACATTTCACCAACTAGCTTGATCACATTGGGGGTGATTTTTACAAACATCAGTGAATTTTGAATCTCATGGAATACCATTTTCAAAAGAGGCTTTGCATGTCTTCCTACATCCTTTTCTCTTCTTTTCTGAACTTAGCTTGCTCAGGTGCTTTTGTTTGCATCCACCTACTAAAAATATTCCTAGGATGAAATACCCAATCCACTAGCAAAAGGAAACTCCCGAGGGACTACTAGTGGAAAGGAAAGCATGCTCAGAGCAACGGTGGATTTTCTAGGCCTAGTAATAATAACCGGGGAGAAGGGTGGAATAAAATGGCCACCTGAAGATGATGGAAACATAGCATGAGGAAAGGCCGGGGAAGCACCAATTGACACGCTTGGCCTCAGGGATGAAAATTGTTGGCTCAAAAGGTTAGGATGAGCCATCAATTATGTTTCAAGGGTAGAATGAAAAGAAAGGAATGGAAAACCAAGAGGGAGAATATTTGACTATCCTAGATATCCAACGATAGGAATAGCTGGTGCAGATGAAAAAGAAGGTGCAGATGAGGAGGAGACTAGAGACATAGTAGAGAGAGAAGAGGGAGAAAATAATACCTCAGATTCTTGAAGAATTTTAGCTGATACCACCGCTTCTTCATGCTACGACTCCTTCCCTCCAGCGGACTCTCTCGTTCATGGTTGTTTCTCCTTCGGAGAATTGTCAAGATCCATAATAACCCTCGGCCTACGACTGGAACTCATTGGCCTCTTGCTACCTGATCTAGATGAGTTGGAAGGCTCTGACATCTACATATTTGAAAAGTCCTCCTACTATGAATGTTTTCCACTGAGAGTTGTCCCATGCTTTGGATCCTTTTCAACAATGAGGGTGTTCTGGGTTACCTCCTCTCTAGGTTCCATGGCAGCACTTCTTTTCTCATAGAAATTCTCAAACCCCGAACGGTTTTGGGAGTTCTCGTTGTCTAAATGCTTGTGCACCCAGATTTCGTCAAACCAGTTGTCTGACTCCACCTCTTGGAAAATCTTGTTTGTTGTCTTTATCTCTTGTCGGTACGTCTAGAAGTCCCTAATTCTTTCAGGCTTCCATCCAAGCTTATTCAACTAGCTACACAAAAACTGACTCATCTTATGCTTTGGGTTGCCCTTCACCACAATGTGGTAAAATTTCATCCACGATGGTTGACCTATTTCAGTAGGAAAATACTCCAGGCCGACGTATAATTTCAAATTCCCCTCATCAAAATTTCTTCAAAGGTCCCAGAATGAATGAGGCTAGTGTGGAATTTTTATGCTAACCTCTGACAGATTATTCTCTGGGTTGTATTGCCATGTGTCACTGATGACCACCAACCCAAGATTACCCAACTTAGACTATAATACCTCCAAGCTATTAACCTTCAATCTTGATATAGAGCCGAACATGACCACCAGTGTCAAATAGGAAGTCAAATTCCTTCCTCCCCAGTGGTCATTCTTGATATTACACAGCTACCTAAATTCCTCTAGGGCCAGCACTCTGTCGAAAACAAAATGTGGGAGCCAGAAGAGCTCCTGGAAAAAACCTTGCATATGGAGCATAGTGAAATTTGTACCAAAGAACCAATCATAAGGTGGCAAGAGACCTCTCATCCATGATTTCTTCCTTGGCAATAATTGTATAGACATGTTGCTTCCAAATCCATCCAAATCCCACAAAGTTGGAGCTAGGAATGAGTCCGAAAATGCATAATAATAATAAAAAATTGACAAGATGGGAGTCCATGTTGAAATGGGATTTCTTGTGCCACTTTTGTCAAATATGGCCAGGGCCATGAACTACTTAAAATAATTGGGATTCTGGTGCAATATCATGTATACCAAGAAAGAAGAATACTTGAACTTGGAACCTAGCTCAAATTCCCTCAGCTACTAGCTCATCCCATCAATTATAACCTTTGCGAAGTCCATAAGTGAAGGTGTGTTGTTCTTCTTCAGCATAAAGTTGAGACTCATTTGTAATTTGAAGATCCCTTTATCTGTATCCAACCCACAAACCAATGCCAACATAGAGCAGACGGAAGTGGAAGCCAACTTTAAAGTGCCTAGAGAAAATGGGAATCTGGGAGGTGCCGAATCACCTGTCGGCTGAGCAGTCTCAGTGTGATAAAACTATTACACCATTCAGAGCACTCTCCAGTAGTCCTGCATTCTTTGAATGTTGAAATTCTCAAAATTATCGAGTGAGAGGAATGAAATTCATAGCATATCCTGCAGGGCCTGGGAACTGATAACTACTCTCAAATTAGGGCCACTTATGACTTCGGTCTGAGGGTCAAAACTTGTTGCACATGCCGCCACAATTTCTGGACAATAATGCACTAGAGGAACCATGTACTGGGGAAGCCCACAGTTCCATAAATGTCTATCAAAAGGGTCTAACATCTTCTTCATTTTCTCATATGCAGCCTCCCTCAGGCTCTTGGGATTTTGAGATAACTCAAGATCCAAAATATTGTCCCAATCCTCTAGTACTAGGGCTTGATTTCTAGGAGAAAATGTGCCAATTGTTTTTTGGTCCGCTTGACTAGTAAAGGGCCAAGATGGATTTGTTGGAATACCCAGGGTAGCATAAGAATCTTGGTCATATATTTTCACACAGGGTGTCGTCAACCTTCACTCATCAATACTTTTCATGACCATGGTTTGTGTTGAACTGCGTGCAACTTCAACCATTTCTTTGTATTCACAAGAGGCTTCACAAACTCTGCAAATTTTAGCTTTTGAAAATGCTTTCTCTTCTTTGCAAATGAATTGAATAGTTACACACTTTGATAAATTTTCACAATAAATACCTTTCGCGCACTTAACTTACTTTTTTATTTTCATGGAAAATGGTTTAGCAAGTGTATGTGCCAACCTTTTACATTAGTTACTGCATGCACCACTAGCCTTTTTCATGCATGTGAAGAGATTGCAAGCCTACCAAAATACTCCTCACATTTAAGAGACATGACTTCACATAAGGTGGTGCCTAATTTTCTTTAACAATGCGCCAAGATAGCCTTGCCATATCTTTCGCAAGCTCTTTTGCATTTACTAATTTCATGATCATACTTAGGCACATCACCCAACAACCTCATCAAAATATTTTCCTCGATTTAATCAAGATGGTCGCATATCATACTCACAACTAGCTTATTCTTATTCAATTCAGCAACTTGAACAGAGAAATTTACAACCACACCTAATTACTCACATCACTTTACATGCTGCAACACTGAATAACAAGGCTCTCTAGCATCATTTGCTTCTGATGCAATCATAGCTTGCCTCATCAAGTGAACCCTGACTATCTATAAATAGGACCCTTGGCAGCCTTGCTAATCACAATTACTTTTAGCATTCTCAATGATTAGGCCCTAGTTTATCTTAGCAAT
>CM021105.1:575235105-575269680 GCA_007115665.2 Sequoiadendron giganteum
TGATTGCATCAACTCTTTTTGGATCGATGGCAATGCCCTCCTTTGACACAACATATCTGAATAGCTTCCCTTGAGGGACTCCAAACACACATTTCTTTGGGTTTAGAGAAATCCCAAATTCCTGTAATTTCTGGAAGACAAGCTCGAGGTGATCAAAATGATCGTCAATAGATTTGGAAAACACTATTAGGTCATCCAAATAGATAAGGATAATCTTATGTATTAAATCCTTAAAGGCAATGTCCATAGCTCTTTGAAAGGTGGCTCCATCATTTGAGAGGTCAAAGGGCATCTTAGCATATTCATATGTTCCCCACTTAGTGGTGAATGTTGTTTTGTGCTAGTCTTCCTCCTTTACACGAATTTGATTGTAGCCAAAAAACCCATCCAGCATTGAAAACATTTCAGAACCAACAACCATTTGTAGAATTACCTCCATAGAAGGCAAGGGCTAATGGTCTTTTAGAGACGCTCTATTCAAGTCTCAAAAGTCCACACACAATTGTATATCACCATTCTTCTTCCGGACTGGCACCAGATTAGACACCCAAGTGCTATGCTTGATTGGGAACACTATTCAGGATGCAATCAATTTATTCAACTCCTGTGACATGAGTGATTCAACCTTTGGATTCACTGGCCTTTGTCTCTGGTGAACTAGCTTTGCTCCTTCCAATAGCTCAATTGTATGTTTAATAATCCTGGGATCATATCCCTTAAGATCATCATATGACTAGGCTACCATGCTTGGGTATTCCTCACAAAAGTGCTTTAACCTATCTTTATTCTTCTGAGATACTTCTGTGCCAACCTTGAGCTTTTTGTCCTCTTCGACATGCAAATCAATGTAGTCACCTTTGTTGGCTACAATCTTTCTTTTATCTTTCCTTGCATCATCGATGTTGGATCTCAAAAACGTAGGTTTGAACCATGAGAGGTTGCCAAGCTCTCACAATGCTCTTGGCCAACGTACAAGGTCAATTGATGCAATTGTACCTTCTACTCTTCAGGTTCTGCTAGACCAAGGTGGGTGAACTTATATGAATGATGCAAATTGAAATGTACTTCCTACTAAAACAATCTACCCACAATGGCTAGCAGAAGTGGATAGACAAAATCACTATAACTACTCCTACTCCTACTGTACAAAAGAAAGGATTTGAAAATGTAATTTATATGTGTAGACATGGAAAATGTACAAGTTCAGTTCAACACATTTGATCCTCATTACTAACAAAATTTCCTCCTAAATCAGACTCTCAGCATTTCATCATATTCTATCTCCTAATTAAATAAACCATTGTTTATTTGATTAAGTCTTTCTTCTCCAATGATTAAATTAATCAATCTAATTTAATTAGCCTTACATTCATGTTTAATTAAATAAATCATTTTATTTAAATAAAATCTCTAAAGTATTCTTATTAAATTAAATAAAGTAAACCTTATTTGATTTAATCTAACATTATCCCACTTAGATAAATAAATCAAAATCATTTATTTAAATAAGAATTTCCTCTCAATTATGATTTAAATCAATTCATCAATTTAAGTCAAAATTTTTAAATCATCTAATATCTCATTAAATTAATCAAAATCTTGACTAAGTTAATCCCTATCACTAAAATCCTATAGAAAATGCAAGTTGCACATGAAAATAGATTTAATTCATTTATTAAATCTCTATTTTCCCTCACATGGCATCAAAAGGGAACATTCCCTCAAATTTGAATTCAAAAATTCCAAGTGACTTGTACATCCAACAAGGCATTCACTCCTCTTACATGTCCTTGTGCATTGAGTTAAGTGGCATTTATTTCATTCTTTTTTCCCTCACATGTCATTTCTTCAAATTCAAATTCCACCTAATTGCATTTATCGTCACTTTGGCCAAAATGTGCACAACCATCAACCATTCACATGGTGACAAGTGGCATTCAACCATTGGGTGAAAGTTAATCCCACATTGCCCAAATATTGCCATTTCTTCCAAATTCAAATCTATCAATTGGAGGCTTCTCTCCTCATTATTGATCCACAATTTCATGCAAAGTTACTCTCTTGACATTGAGAGCTAATTTTGTGCACTTCATTCCATCATTCATATATTTCATCATTTTCATAGCTAGGTTATGTTCAAATCTCATCATGGAGATTTGATAAATCTACAACTTCACCATTGCAACTTAGGAGTTGGGAAAGGGCCAACTTCAACATTCAATTGGCACCAATTCCCCCATGGGATCACAAGCTTATTTTCTTAATTAGGATTTACATGCATTTCCATATTTTGTTCTTCATTTTCCTAGTTTAAGTTTTAATAGATGGATTTCATGGGAAATCCTTCATTCTTGCTTGCATTTGATCGAACACATTGATTTTTTTGTTGTTCTTATGCAATTGCAGGTTTAGGGGTTCACATTTTGGTGCTAGAAGGAGGGCATCTACCTTTTTTAATCATGTTTTTCAAAAAAAATTACTTTTTTCATGTTCTGTTTTGTAGGTTATAGGTCCACAGCTCCATATTTTTTCGTATTTGTAGGTGTGGCGCTATATTGCACCGCATCTTTTCCAAACTCCATCGCATCTATTCCTGCATTTGACTTTTTGAATCTGCAAACTCGGCTGTGGACTCACAGTTTCAAACTCCACCGCACCCACGTTCTACGACTCTATATTGTGCCGCATTTGTAGGCGTGACACCATATTGCACCGCATCATTCTCCAAACTCCACTGCACCCGCGTTCCCACCTAAATTTTTTGAAATTTGCAAAAAATTGCCACAGATTTTAGTTCGAAACTGTGGCACCTACCAAACTACGCCACACCCGTGGTCTCTGTTTCTATAGAGCATCACACCCAGTCAAACGTGCAATGTTATATAGCATTGACGTTGTTCCAAACTACGTTGCACCTGCTAACTACACTACACCCACTAACTCTACCACAAAAAATAGTCTGATTTTATATTTTAACATGTGCTTTTCAATTTTTGGATTTTCTAACTTTTGACTTGTTTGCTATTTTTTGTTCTCACTGGTTTTTGTCATTTTGCAATTTGGAACAAGGAAGAAAGAAAAATAGGATGATCACCATGGCATCATGTTCATCATGCACAAAGTTTTTTTAAACACTATAGTGTTGTTCAACACTTTTTAAAGGATTTTTAATTTTGTTTTTAAAGGGAATTTGTTTAACTTCCATGCCTTAGAAACACTAAATTTATTTCGGGTTTTAAAAAGAACAAACAAATTTCCTTCTTTTTTTCAAAATTTTGCAAAAGGCTAAAAAGAACCTAGAAATAATCTACTAGATTTTGTTTAAAAGGTTTAAAAATGAACAAGGCAAATTCTCACACTTGAAAGTTGGTGCTTTAAAAACAACTCTTTTCTTGCTTTGAAGATTAAAATGAACATGTGTGTTCTTGATGTTTTGTAATCCTTTTCACAAAATAATATCATTTAAAAAGCGTATGCACTTCTCTCATGCCTCACGACGATCTTGAGAATCAAAATTATTTTTGTGATATTAAGTTGTCAAAAGTATCACCTCCACACTTCATTTTTTGGGTTTAAAATGGAACAAAAAAACATCTTGCGAGTGTGAGTAGGCTTATTGTGTGTGTTCTCCCTTTGTTTCTAAACAAAGGTTGATTGAACTAGAAATATGTTTACTCACTTTTGTTTATCTTAGCGGGCCTATCGTGTGGGAAAAAGTACTCACCCAAGGGAACAACCCAACCATTAACACACTAAGGACAAGTGTATTTCCAACTGGGATATAAAAGTGGGTATTGGAACAAAAGCCAGTATCACATGGTTGGCTCCGATGAGAAGAGAAGCAATGATCTCTTGTCGCATGGGTCAGCCTCCACGAATGGAAAGACCAAATTAAAACCCTTGTTTAGAAGGCCAAATCCTTATCTATTTTGTTGGTGCAAAAGGTCATGTCCTTTGAAGCCACCCAACATTATACATGTGGCTTTGGTGTAGAGATGAAAAGTATGCCATGGGAGATTCATGGGTACTGATGCTTGGCTAACTTGAGAAGTGTCTGCCATGGAGGGGAACCAGTGTGGTCAAGCATCTAGTCATCCACACAGAATATGCGTAGCTGGATTCGTCCAAGTGGGAAACCAACAAAATATTGTCTCTTCATCCTAGGGTTTTACATGTGCTTGGGAATGAAAACTACATTGCTTGGTCCTCAAAACAATAAAAAAAAAAACATTCACAAAGAGCTCAAAATTTCAAACCCCTTGGAGGAAACAAATATCCTTGACGAATTTAAGTACTCTTGCTTTCCCTACGGATCATATCCTTAGAGGTTTCTAACTGCTTGGATTTTATCATAATTTTTCTTCACTAAGGTTAAACCTAGGAAACTTTTTCCCTAATTTCCTTGATTTCCACATAATGGACCTTGTGGAATGAAAAAGAAAGTGGGACATTAGACATGCAGTTTGAAACATAATCAAGAATGTGCTTTTGGTAAAAAGAATTCACTAAGGAAAGATAAAAGACAAATTGGACCTCACATGTGTTGCTTCAAATGATTTCCCAAAAAGTCAAGATCCCAAAACCAAGATTCAAAAGGATTAGTCTAAAATCTCACGAACAACGCCTTGAAATGCTCCTTGAAGTTAGAGAAAGACTAGTGTACAATTTCTATAAGAAGGCTTCAAGAAACCACCCAACTTTGTATGCATTCTATTATCAACAGAATCCTGAGATTTTTGAAAGGTCTTCTTTCCTCACATAGGAAGTGTAGCATGTTCTTCAACACTGAGGTTTTGTAAAAGGAGTCATGTCTAGGTCAAGGTCTAAGATCAAAGTCATTATTCTCATCCATCTTTTGATAAATCAAATTTCATCCCATCAACAAACTTTTGAGAACTTTAGAAAAATAATTCATGCTAAACTTAAAGGCTAAATCAGCATCACTCTATCTTGGCTTAACATACCTAGCCAAATAGTCAAATCTCTTGAACAAATTTGCCTCTAGGATAATGCAACTTCCTGAGGTTTACTAGTTCATGATCACCTTGGCTGGCTTGACAGACTTATCCAATCCATTCTCTTGTGTGAGTTTTTCCTAGGATAACACAACTTCCTAGGGTTTACAAGCTCACCACCATCTTGTTTGACTTAATACACCTAGTCAAACCATCACAATCAATCCAAGCCCCAAATTTTATCACAAACCCCTAAAATTTTCTTCAAAGGTTTTCACTAATTCACATCATCCATTTATCTCATCATCATCACCCCCCCCATTTTTTGATCCTTTGCTTTCCCTAGTTCTTCTCTTTTGGGCCTAAATATTAAGATCAAATGATCCCTATTTTTATGGTCCAAACAAGATCACAACACAAGAGGAACATGGAAAACATCAATGAAATATCAACTTCCAGTGACCTGGGTCAAGTAACCACCGAAACAAACCTTGCGGGATCAAACAATCCCCCAAGTAGCTCTCCTCTACCATCACAAAATCCTCAAGAGGAAAGCTATGAAGAGGACATCACAAATGAAGACTTGGCAATGACACAATATAAAATGGTAGAAATGGTTCAAAATCCAAAGAATCATAAAATTATCAATGCCATGTTTAAATAATTACACACGTTAATGGAAGGAGGGGTCTTGTTCCCTTCTGACCTTGACGTAGGCACTAGTATGGACACACCTCTTACAAACACATCCCCAATTTCAACTCCGAATATCACTCAAGAAATTTCTCAAACCATATCCAAAATCACACCAACCTCCCCAATTGTGAACAAAGGAAGTGCTATATTTCGAGAGTTACAGCAGCATCGCCTTGTAAAAAACAAAGAGGTAAGTATCAACACCACACCGGATAACTTTGTCCTGGTAAATCCATCACACCCATTCATTCCACTCACCTTCCATAATCACATAGATTCATCCTCATTATGTGCAACATTGACCCATCCGTCAAACATACAAACTTCTCTACTGTATAGAGAAGGTGGTTTGTTTGGAACAACAAGATTCATTGACCTATTCTCCTTCTAGGGGAACTTACCACTCTTTCAACCATTACCGCTCACATCCACCTCACCTATTGGATTGGGTCTTCCCCCCCTACCCACATCTAGATTCAAAAATCTAGGCAATCTGAGCATCACATTGAATCCTCTCTTCTTGCCTGCAGCATCACAACAACAAGTGGTAACCACTCAAGCAACCACAATCAATACATTAGTTGGTCCTCAAATATCTTAAAAAATACCTTCTCAAGGACTGAGCATCTCAACAACACCTCCAACAACCCAAATCCCAACCACCAACACAACCATTTCACCTATCACAATGGTTGGAATCATTCCCAATCCACCACCAATCCCACCAAAAGCCAACATGACAAATTCATTCATCACCCTAATCCAAACCATCCAAAAAGCTAATCATCAGAGGGTACTGAAACAAAACCAACAAGTTGCATAGTAGGCTGCTCAGCAAGCACAAGCACAACTAGCTGCCCAACAAGTAGCACAAGCTACACAAGCCGCACAAGCTACGCAAGCCACTCAAGCAACCCAACAAGCACAAACCCAAGCTCAAGCCCAGCAACAAGCGCAAGCACAATACCAAGCGCAACTGCAAGAAATCCATCGAGAATCATACCAACAATCCCTGCAAGACTTTCAGGCACAACAACAAACTAAACAACAAGCTTTGTTGGCCCAATAGCAGCTCGACCAACAACAAGCTTTGTTGGTACAATAATAGCTAGACCAACAACAAGCTTTGTTGGAACAATTGCAGCTACACCAACAATAAGCTTTATGGGAACAACAACAAATGGACCAACAACAAGCTTTGTTGGAACAACAATAGGAAGATCAACAACAAGCATTGTTGACACAAATGTAGGCATACCAACAGGCCTTGAATGCAGAACAGAGCTTGCAACAAACTCCCACCAGTAACCCTCCTACCAATCAAACACCCCAAACTTCTCAAAACACATTCATCCCACCACCCAATCCACATAATGATGTCACAACACAAATCAAAATGCTCTCACAATAGGTGTTGGACCTCCAAGCAGGAAAGACAACCAAAACACCAGGCAACTTGTGCCCTTATCCATTTGACATAAGTCTCACAATGGTACCATTCCCAAAGGGATTTGAGATCCTCAAATTCGATAAGTATAATGGAACGGGTAACCCTGAAAACCACGTTATGGAATTTCAATTGCATTGCATGGAGGTTGCATACGATGACACATATCTAATGTGACTCTTCCCCTAAAGTCGGACTGGTCCAGCCATGGAATGGTTTTCTCGTCTACCCACTGTAGACACATAAAAATGTCCTAGACCAAATAATACCATTTTCTAATGTCATAAGTCTTCTATTGATTAAATAATTTTAATTATTTAATTAATTCATTGTTATCTCTTATTTCCTCTTTGATTAATTAAATAAACTTTATTTATTTTATACGTCACTAATATCCTTGTCTTCTATAATTAAATAAATTATATTTATTTAATTATTTATGATCTTTCCACTATAATTAAATAGTTATTTTAATTATTTAATTATTCATTTATCCTCTTCTTCCACAATTAAATAAATTTTATTTATTTAATTGCTTATTAATTTGTCATCTTCTTCCTATTTTGAATTAAATCAAAAGTCATCTTTCTTTCTAATTTTAAATTGAATCATATTTAAAATTACCCACTTTCTAATTTTCCTCCACAATTGAATAATCTTAATTATTAAATTGTCTTATTGATTTTCTTTCTAAATTTGAATAAAAGCATTTTAGTTAAATTAGAAATTTCCCTCTTTCCAAGTAAATAATTTTAAATTATTATTATTTACTATCACATGAATTCACCATTTTGGAATTAATTTAAAATATTAATTTCAAAATAGCATTTCTCTCCAAAAATTAAGTTATTTCTAAAATAACTTGATTTTCTAACTCATCCTTTTTCCACTTACTAATTTTTATCTCACTGTCACAACTAATCTCATTCCTTGATTTAATTTCTTAAATTAAATCTTGTCCACTCAATTTTAATTTCATCCTAGAGTTGCCCTAACCCTAATTAAGGGGTTGTTATTTTGAATCTTGACCACAGATTCTTGGAAACTTATCAATCTTTTATCTCATCGGTCCATACAAAATTGCATTTTCTATAAAATGCCAATTTTGTCTTCGTTTTGACATCTCTTAATATTGCAATCTCTTATTATTATCTTCTTGCATCCTTGTTATCATCTTAACTATTTACATTCTTGATCTAATATCTATTTGCATTTAGTGTATACAAATCCTTCAAAGTATTGTTTAGGACTAGGCATATAGAATTTACTCATCAAATCTGAGGGCACATTCTTCATCACAGCAAGCCAAGAAGGTGCAATGGAAATCAGCCATGGAGGAGAGAAATGGGTGAGATTTTTCTAGTTTCATTCATTTTCTTTCTTATTTCTCCTATGCATTCGATTGTTTGTTGGATTTTAATTTAATATGCATGTGTTATTAACCTAGTTTTACCTTGCAGAAAATATCCATCATTACACCCATAGGAATTAAAACATTTGAGGAGATTTTAGAAGCATTCCTTAAAAAATATTCTTTCAACATGGGTGCAGACATTAGTTTGGGAGAACTATCAAGACTCAAACAAAGAAAAGGAGAGCTATTTGCATCCTTCTTGCAAAGATGTCTATCCAAGGCCAATCAGAGAAAATGGACCATGCTAGAAGAATAACAAGTTTGCATGATCATATCTAATCTAGATGAAAGCTTGGTGTTCTACTTAAAAATGCAATGCATCACATCAAACGATCAATTGATCCCAAAGGCGCTCAACATCGAACGAGCCCTTACTGCGCAAGGACGCACATCAACATTTACTCCACCACAAGATAACTGCCCGTCCACCAATTATAACAATAAACCTCGAACATGGTCGAGGAATAAAAATATCACAAATGACAGGGTAGTTGATGCTAAAGTGGTCATAAATGCTCCCAAACCAAACATCCAAACTCATCACCAATCACAAAATCATAATCACAATAATGTGAAAACTAATGCAGTAGTAGCACAACATCAACCACTTCCCACCAACCAAATCAATAACTTGGGCAATCAAGGAGGACCACCTCCCTGAGGTAAATACCCTCCCAAGAGGAAATTCATGGCTCTTGGGGAATCCATCGAGTCCATAATGAAGAAGTTGGTCAAGGAAAACATAATCAAAGTCTCCAACTCTGAACAATACACGGAACCTATGACCAAACCGCTATGGTATAATGAAAATCTCCTTTGTGACTTTCACAAGATCAAGGGACATACCACTGCAAATTGCATGAGACTAAAGAATATCATCCAAGACCTCATTGAAGACAAGATCATCAACATTGAGCAACTAGCTAGTAATCAAGATCTGAAAATATATATAAATCTGATGCCAAACCACAATTAAGGAAATAGTTAGGGGAACAACAAAGGCAAATAGAAATATGCTAGCACTAATCTAGTATATGAAGAGATAGTCGCATATGTCGATGAAATGGTCATGGTAATTAATGTCAAGGGTGCCAACATTAATTGTGGAGTCACCACACATGGTGGCAAGGTCACCATTGCAGAGGCACCATCTAAGACCCCCACTTCAAACAAAAAAGCCATCCCCTATGACTATAATGTCATTGACCAGCTGAAGAGAACCCCCGCACAGATCTCCATCATGGAACTATTAAAAATTTCCACTGCCCATATGCAAATTCTTGATGAAGCTTTAGCAGCATATACTATCTCTGCCACCCTTGACATAGAGTAGTTTCAGGCTATGGTTGGTAATATTGTCATCCAGAACCTCATAACATTCTTTGATCAATACTTCCCCCTGCAACCATCTCATAACTACGTACTTCACATTCAAGTGCTGGTCCATAAAAAGAAAGTTAAAAGAGTCTTGGTGGATGGAGGTGTAGGCCTTAATATTTTCTCTCTAAAACTTATAAAGAACTTAGGATTCGCCTAGGATTCCATTAACAAGAACAAGAGCATCACTATAAGGGCATATGATGATAAAGAAAGAGTGTCTCAGGGAACTATTAAAATCCCAATCCAATTGGGACCAACAACCATGGAGACTACCTATTAGGTCCTTGACCTTGACTTACCATATAACATCCTCCTAGGACATCCATGGATCCACGGAATGAAAGCGGTGGCCTCAACATATCATCAATGTATAAAATTATTGTACCACAATGAGGAGGTCACTATACATGGGGATCTCGAACCATTCGCCTACTGCAAAAATTTGGAAGCCAAGTTTTATAAAATCCCCTAATTGCTACAAAATTGAGAAGGCTCATCCATTCCATACATTGACCCAGCTAACCTTGCCTCCACTTCTACGACAGAGACACCCACCATCCCTAATATATCTGACATCAAAATCATGATCCAAGACAATGGATGCGGAGACTATAGAATTTAGAAGA
The DNA here is from genome assembly GCA_007115665.2 of Sequoiadendron giganteum. NCBI lineage: Eukaryota > Viridiplantae > Streptophyta > Pinopsida > Cupressales > Cupressaceae > Sequoiadendron > Sequoiadendron giganteum. Next base: position 575,245,624 of record CM021105.1, read on the forward strand.
GTGCATTTGTTGTAGGGGAGTTACCACAATCTCCTAGGTCACATGGGAAACCTCGTTCAACTGAAACACCCGCCCACACCCTTAGGGTATACCCCTCTAGATTCCACCATTGGGGAGACCTAAGTTGGGAAAATGTTGATGAGGAATATATTTCAAACATAATATACTGTGATACAAAACCTACAACCACATAACCATACGTGGCAGAGGTACTCCATGTAGGGCAGTCAGGTCCTCCCCTCAAGTATCGGAAACCACCCTTAGACCACCTGTATGCACAGGTATCCCGCTTGACAATTTCACTTTTGATGTCACTGATGTCTACACCAGTAGAGATGATGATGATACCATAATAGGCCTTCCCATGCTCTTTGAGGATTCCTCCTTACTAATGATTAGTGCCTCACCCACTGAGTCAAACCAATCAACCCATAAAATCATCTTAATATACCCTCAACTCATCGATCATGACCAACAAAGACCACCAATTCTAGACTCATTCAAAAATGATGAGGCTCTCTCAGAATTCATGGGACTAAGAGATACAGTTCCATGTGGAGATCACAAGGCAGGTTTTGACATCACTTTAGACACCTAGGCATATTACGGGGAGATGATTGAATCCTTCAGTCGCAAAAGGAAAATATTGAGAATAAGCTCAGAGTTATTGAGTGAAAACCACACTGTGGCACTCTCTAACCACAAAAAAGTAAAAATAGAGGATGCATTCAATGGTGAAAACCTCTCTAAGGCATCGAAGGATGAAGGATTCAATCTCCCCCTACTTCACTGCATCAAGAAAAATCAGCAGTCCTAGCAAAGCAATGTAATCCTGTTAACTTGGGAATGGAGACAACACCACAAATCACTTTCTATGCTAATTCTTTCCTAAAAGTGGAACAAGAACTATTGGAAACATTTATGAAAGAAAGGAAGGTAAAATTTGCATGGAACTATGCTGAAATGTCAGGTTTGGAACGAGAGGTGGTGGTTCATCATTTGGCTATTTACCCTGGAGCGAAGCTGGTTAAAAAAAAGATAAGAAAAATGCATCCCTAGATAGCCTTACTAGTCAAAGTAGAGTTACAAAAGCTCTTGGATGTTGGTTTCATACACCCGATTGACTATCCAGAATGGGTATCCAACCATGTACCAGTCTCAAAACCAAATGGGGGCATTCGCATCTTCATAGACTTCAGAGACCTCAACAAAGCATGTCCTAAGGATTATTTTCCACTACCCAACATTGATATGATAGTGGACATAATGGCCAAACATGAGATGCTATCCCTGATGGATGTCTTCTCAAGATATAACCAAATAATGATTGCAAAAGAAGGCCAGCATAAGATGACATTTACATGTCCTTGCGGCACCTACTGCTGGAATGTGATGCCATTTGGGCTAAAGAATGCAGGGGCTACATATCAGAGATCCATGACACTAATCTTCCATGACATGATACATAATACTATCAAAGATTATGTGGATGACATATTGGATAAACCAAAGAAGAGGTAGAACCACATAGAAACCCTAAGCAACATTTTTGATGGACTGGAAAAATACAAGGTCAGGCTTAACCCAAATAAATGTGTCTTTGGGGTACAATTAGGAAAACTGCTGGGATACATAGTATCAATGAGAGGAACAGAGGTGGATCCTGCAAAGGTTAAAAAAATCCTCAATATGGAAGCACCAAGAACACTGAAACAACTTAGAGGATTACAAGGCAAACTCCAGTCCATCCAGAGGTTCATAGCATAGTTGGCAGACAAACAGATTGCCTATTCAAATCTACTCCACAAGGGAGTAGCATACAAGTGGGATGAAAAATGCAATCACGCATTTAGCAAAATCAAAGAATATCTACTCACACCACCCATATTGATGCCACCCATTGTGGGAAAACCATTGATCTTATACATCTCAGCAATAGGAGTAGCTCTGGGTGCTCTTCTAGCTCAACATGAGGAAAATAGAATAGAAAGGGCTATCTACTACATTAGCAAAAAAATGGTTGGCCATGAGCTAAACTACCCATTCATTGAGAAAGCTTACCTAGTAGTAGTGTTCGCCTCACAAAAGTTCTAACACTACATGATGGAACATAAAATAAAACTCATTGCCAAGATAGATCCCTTAAAATATCTACTATCAAAAGCTATGCTCATAGGAAGGATGGCTAAATGGGTCATGATACTATTAAAGTATGACATTGAGTATGTGGAGAAAAAGGCAATCAAAGGACAGGTTATTACAGACTAGTTGGTAGAAGCTCCCATTTATGCAGAGAACCCACTCATATCAGAATTTCTAGATGAGTCCATCTTTAATCTCAGCATAGCTGATCACTGGAAACTATACTTCAATGGTTCCCACACACAACATGGATCAGGAGCCAGCGTATTATTTATCACCCCATAGGGAGATTGCATACCAAGGTCTTACAAATTGGTATTCCCTTATACCAACAACATTGCAGAGTACGAGGCTTTAACCATAGGTCTCAAAATTGCAACACGATGGTGAATCATGGCATTAAAGGTCTATGGAGATTCACAACTTATCATCAACCAAGTCAACAGTGAATACCAAAATAAGGATGATAAGCTCACACCATACAAGAAGGTGGTAGAAGGCCTTAAGGAATCATTTATTGATATCACCTTTGAGTAGATACTGAGGGATAACAACAAGAGGGATAACAACAAAATAGTTGATTCCATGGCAACGATTGGATCCTTGCTAGATATCCCTCACAATATCTTGAAACATGAATTCCTAGTAGAGCAGCTTCTCGTACCCACTTTCGAGGTACCAAAGTTAGAATACGCATGTGAAATAGTTGGTCCTGGTGATCTTTAGTACCACAACATCTACACCTACCTAAGATTAGGAGGCCACCCAGCCGACATTACCCCAAACCTCAAGCGAACCTTTGTCAAAAGGTCCTTACAATTTGTCATCCTAGGAGAAACCCTCTTCCGTAGAAGCATTGATGGAACTCTATTAAGTTGCTTAAAACTTGAGGAAGCCTTGACCGCCTTGATTGAGGTACATGAAGCCATGTGTGGTTCACATTCGAGTGGTATGACCTTAGCCAAGAAGTTGCTGAGAACCAGGTACTACTAGTCGACAATAGAAAGAGAGACACACAACTTTGTCAAAAGGTATCTACAGTGCCAGTAGCATGGAGACCTTATTCATGTACCAACTCAAGAACTACACCCTATTGTTACACCATGGCCCTTTTCCCAAATGGGGGCTCGATCTCATAGGTAAAATATCACGCACCTCATCCAATGGCCATAAGTTCATTATCACCACCACAAAATATTTCACAAAGTGGGTTGAAGCAATTCCCATGACCCACATCACCGAAAAATAGATATCCAACTTCATCCTGAATTATCTCATTTGCCGGTATGGTGTCCCTCACTCCATTATCTCTGATAATGGGACACCTTTCAAAAATCAGGATATCCGTGACTTGTGTGAAAATTTCAAAATCCAACATCACTTTTCCACACCATATTAACCACAAGGCAATGACCAAGCAAAAGCTACCAACAAAACCATTCTAAAGATCCTTAAAAAAATAATCAATGACTTTGGTTGTGACTGGCATCTGTAGTTAAATCCTGCCTTCTGGGCCTACCACACCAGCATCCGCCTGCCAACAAGCACCACCCCATTCTCCCTAGTCTACGGATCAGAAGCCATCTTCCCTATCGGGATCGATCTCCCGTCACTAAGGATATCATTGCAAAACCTCATCACAGATGAGGAATACAGGGTCACAAGACTGAATGAGCTAGATTTACTAGATGAACGGTGCATGAATGACCTAAATCATCTACAAGTCTACCATAATTTCTTGAAACACAGTTACAATAAGAAGATCAGGCAACACACCTTCCAAGTCGGTGAACTTGTGATGAAAGAGAACCAAAATAATGTGCCAAATCTAGAGAGCAAAGGAAAATTTGAGCCTGATGCAGAGCCAAAGTGGAGAAGACTCACAACAATAGAAATGTCAAGTCTCAATCAAAGAACTCTTCTTCATAATGATTCAACCTAATAGGCATCAACTCACCCTTAAGGTTTTCATACCTTTAACCTTGCAAAATAACAACAAATCTCCACCAAGGCCCTACAAAGACTCTCAACATTCATACAATGGCAATTTGAAAACAATCTCCAAGTCAGGTTCTTTGAAATCACCAAAACTCAGCATTTTTACCTTTTAACAACTGGCTGGCCTTATAGTACTAGTAAACTGGTTTTTCAATATTTTAACTAGATCTTCCTAAAACAATTCAGAAACCATTAATATATTCAAATACCCATTTTAGGTGCCCTCAACATACAAAACAATCAGGTACAACTTCTTTGGACCGAGTGCCTTAAAATTTGACTTTTCACAGTTTTAGACCTCAAAATAGGCCACTTTTACAAAGGGGCTACCAACAAAACACTTAGCCAAAACAAAATACCTCAAAAAAGTTTTTCCTTATGTCTCAAAACTCTCAAATACACCATTATTTATGATTTACAAGATCATTTAGAAGGAAAATTAAGAAGACCTCACTTTTAAGGAAAACCAAGTGGATTTATTGAAACAACATGTTGCAAGGTTTACCCAACCCAACCAATGCATAAAACATCTTGTAAATGACCTGCATAAACTTAATCCACCCTTACATGAAAGATTCTATGACTATTTTGCAAAAGCACTACCCAAAACCTCCATTTTCACTTGAAAACTATGCAAATCTGCCCTTAGACATCACCAAAAAAAAGTTGTTAAATGACCTTCCCTGCACAAAATCTCTTACAAACATGTTAAATTCACTTATTTATGCCATTCCATTGAGGTACATTTCAATTATAGTAGGTGGAATGGCTTGGACAACATTTGGAGACTTTCAAACCCTTAGAATATGCTTATACAGGCAGTTTTTGAGAAAACAATTAGATCTCACTCAAAAATGAATGAAAAACTCTCCAATCAATTGAAAAATGATGCTAATACATTATAATATCAATTAAAATTAATTTCATGACCAAATGATCTTCTGTACAGACTGCCCAAGGCTTCAAATTCTGGAAAAACACAGAAAAACGTGAAAAACAGCAAAGAAACTTCACAAATCTTCAAAAATTGCATTCACCAACCTCCACCACCGTGTACATGTGCCTTCTCAAGGAATTTAATAACCATTCAATTAACCAAAACTATCTTTCTAACTTCCCAACCATCAAATGACTCTTAATATTCCCTTAATTACAAATTTGACTACTTTTGCTTAACAATTTTTCTTTTGATAAAAAGTGCAGCTTGTTACATTTTAACACCAAGGACCCAAAATTGATTCAAATTACATATAAATGGTCTTGATTGACCTTATTTAGATTAATTAAACTCAAAACACCCTTATTCTACCCTTGACTCACCCTATGACCAATCAAATGAGCAAAATTTGATGAAGGAGTTTAGGTGCTCCTGCACCAGAGCCCAACTGGTTGGGAACTTTCATCATCATAGCCAACTATAAATTAGGATCATATCAAATTAGCAACACCAGAAGGCGAGCCTCTTCTGGAGCCTCTTAATAGCTCCCATGTCAAAAAAATTTATGCCTAAGAACTTGCAAGGTATAAAACCAAAAATACAAAAACAATCAGAAAAAGTCCTGAAAAAATGGTTACCTTGATGAAAACCTGGAAAATAGGCATCTTGGCAACAACAAAAAATCAAAAAAATACAAAAATCAAAAAAATAAAAAAAAATATTGAAAACAGGAAAGAAAAAAATTGTCCTCTAGTGAAAACCACTTCGGTGGCACTTTGGACAAGTACCTTGGTGAAAACCTAGCAAACAGGCACCAAGTGTAAATAAAGCACCCTCCCCCATCCACCAAGATCTACATGACTCACTCATCCATTCCATCACACTTCATTAATCCTCCATCCACCCATCCGCTCGCATCCATACCATAGCTTGAGCTAGTGCCCATATCATATTCCACCATAGTACTACTTGGAATATTCCTAAGGTCAGTTTGTCCTGACATTATTGAAGTAGTCTTTTGCTTAACACTAGGGGCATGTCCTTGAAAATGGACTAGATCGGATTTGTTTAGATTTTTGTGCTCTTCCCCAGAGATCGGAAAATCCAAAAACATGTCAAAAATCTAAGAAAATCTTCAAAAACATTCATTCATTCAAGTCTTGTTAGTCTTCCACCTTGTCCGAACTACATCGTCTCTGAGCTTGAACATAGGAAAGGTTGATCTTTGATCATCCCCCGAGACATCTTAGGTCATTCCTTAGGCATATATCGCAGTAAAATGGCAATCCATTTGCTCATCTTATCATTGAGTCAAGTCTGTCATTAGTCAAACTACGTAGTCTCTGCGTATATAATGTAGGCAAGGCTAATCTATGGATTAGCTCTCGAGACCCCTAAGATAGGTCTTTAAGTTAGTTTCTTCACCGTACATCTTGAAAATACCAAAAACATTTGTTAGACATCTCAAAAATGCCAAAAACAACCTCAAAATATCTGAAAAAAAACAAAATGGTGCGTCCATTTCATTTCGCTTTCACCCACGATAGTCAACATTCCTAATAAAATCAATCATCACTTTCACCCTTTGGTGATTCAAACAAAAGAAAGTCTAGTAGGTTCAAAAGTGAACACCCTAATTGTCAAAGTCTCAAAAGTCTAAATCAGTAAGCAAGCAAGTTCGTCAACTTAGAGTATCAGTAGCTTATCATCCAATTAGTCCCATCAAAAACCCTAATCACAACATGTCCTAGGATTAATCCTTCCCACGATGGAAATAAGCATCAGGTACCTCTCAGTAGTTTAATCTTGGCTAGCGGTATGAAGAACATTAGCTTGTTTGGTTTGCTTTATTTGGTATTTTATTGACTTATCTTATTTTGTGCTCATTCCAAGGACCTCTCGATGATGCCTAAACAAAACAGGTTTAGAGAGAAAGGAATGGGGCAAAGATCGTTGTCTCCTTTATTTATGATGCTTGTGGGATACACTTGTAAAATAACTTAGTCACTTATGCTTTGTAAAATCCTTTAGAGAATGCAAGTTGCACATGAAAATATATTTAATTCATTTATTAAATCTCTATTTTCTCTCACATGGCATCAAAAGGGAATATTCCCTCAAGTTTGAATTCAAAAAGTCCAAGTGGATTTGTACATCCAACACGGCATTCACTCCTCTTACATGTCCTTTTTCATTGAGTCAAGTGGCATTTATTTCATTCCTTTTTCCCTCTCACATGTCATTTCTTCAAATTCAAATTCCACCTAATTGCATTTATCGTCACTTTGGCCAAAATGTGCACAACCATCAACCATTCACATGGTGACAAGTGGCATTCAACCATTGGGTAAAAGTTAGTCCCACATTGCCCAAATATTGTCATTTCTTCCAAATTCAAATCTATCAATTGGAGGCTTCTCTCCTCATTATTGATCCACAATTTCATGCAAAGTTACTCTCTTGACATTGAGAGCTAATTTTGTGCACTTCATTCCATCATTCACATATTTCATCATTTTCATAGCTAGGTTATGTTCAAATCTCATCATGGAGATTTGATAAATCTAAAACTTGACCATTGCAAATTAGGAGCTGGGAAAGGGCCAATTTCAACATTCAATTGGCACCAATTCCCCCATGGGATCACAAGTTTATTTGCTTAATTATGATTTTCATGCATTTCCACATTTTGTTCTTTATTTTAATAATTTAAGTTTCAATAGATGGATTTCATGGGGAATCCTTCATTCTTTCTTGCATTTGATCTAACACATTGATTTGTTTGTTGTTCTTGTGCAATCACAGGTTTAGGGGTTCACAATATGAAATATGTTCTCTAGGTTCTAATAGATTAGTGCCTTCTATCCACATGGGCAATGGAGTCAAATTATTAAGAATTGTATGTGTTCCCCTTTCTGTCCTAATTCAAGTTGCTAGGAACTTTAAGAAATGAGGTTCTAATGACTGGCATATGACTTCATTAATTTATGAGCTGCATAAATTATGCTGGGATGTTTTTTTACCAGGTTCTCCTTCAACAATCCAAAAGAAATCCTAAATCATTGTGACTTGTTTAAAATAATTTAATTCTGACTTGCAGACACCAGTTAACCAAATCACACAAGGTGAAATTTATACTTTCATAAATCAAAAATATGCTTGATATATTGACTTAAATTATTTTAAAACTTCAATTTGGAGACAACTCAAATAAGAAATATAAATGATTATAACATAGCAACTGAAAATAGAAAAAGTTTCACCAATTCAAAATGATTTGTCCATTGATCAACTTCAAAAAATCTCTTCACATTATTTACATTTCCAGTTCTTCATTTTTTGGAAAAATCTAATTCCTACTGTCTAACTACTACCTCCCCTATCTAACTGAATTTTCAAATTATTTATACATCATATTTGAAGAGTCATGACCCTTCATTTTTCTGTTATAGCCATTTGAATTTAATGATAGAGATTTAAAATATTTAATTGTGTTACCTCTCGACAAATTAAATATTTTACATAGTTCTATGTTTTATTTTACCTTTAATACTTTTATCACCCTTTATAATTTCACTTTATACATTGCTGCTCCTTACATTTTACTTCCCGAGGCTTGTTTTTATTGTTATCGATCCACCGCTGGCTTGACTTTTCTCTCTGGCGGTATGGCAGTTTCTAACATCTGTTGTCAACTCCACCATTACTCGTGCTACCACGGTCTTTGTCTTCACTGCCAATGATTCCATGATCCTAGCATTTACTGCCAAGCTTACTACATACCAAATCACTATGGTCTCCTCCTTGCCTTCCCATGGTACTATGGTAGCAATTTTTCAAACCGATAATCATTCTCCCTTAATCTACCGCAGTCACCACGGTTAGCTTTCTGAATTTCGACAGTACCATGGTGTGATTGATCCTAACCACTGTGTTCACCATCCATTGCTTATGAACTGGTTGTTTCTACTAACCATTACCATGCCACCCTTCACCACTTACCACACCACTGCAGTCATTGGGATGACCGCCAGAGGTAGCGCGATAGGCTCTATCCACCGCTTGCCTTCGTTCGTCGCTCATCCACTGACTATTACCGTACCATCATGGGTTGCTACTTTAACTATCAGTGGTACCGCGACTAACATCTAATGTTACCTTCTGCACTATCCATCATCCATTGTGCTACCATGGTCCCCTCTCTGGCCGGTCACAGTGTGGTGGTAGCCGCCTTCACTTCCTGCTAACGGTTTACCACAGTCACCGCAATCTTCATTGAAGCACCCCGTGGTATCGTGGTGACCATTTTCTTCACTGCTTCACTGCTACCTCCATTGTTTATCTCACCACCACTGTGATACCATGGTCAATAAATTGACCATGTGTAGTGTGGCGGTGATTGTTCTCAAACCACCAGGCTTTCCCTCCACTACACAACCGTGAGTTGATTGATAATTATCCGCGGTAAAGCTGTATGAAGTGAAAAGATGGGTATTTTCAAAAATATTAAGGTAGCGGTATGAATTATAAGATGTCCTAGAATTTTGGAAGGCAATGAAATGAATTGTTTATGAAAGGGATAGGAAAATAATGAGTTCAAATGGGTAAAGACTTATGATTTTAATGGAAAATTGTGGGAAAATCTTAGGGTTTTGAATGAAAATTTTGTGTTCTAACAGTGGCTCCTGTTGGGGATGAGTGGTGTTGAAAATCATTGCAATAATCTAGAATATCTTTGGGAGAGCAGACCAAGTAAATGATAGGAAAAATGAAGGCAATGGAAGATGGAGGGAAGATGTTCCTACACTACTATACATGGAAAGAAAACATAGTTTTCAATAAGGAAATTCCTAAGAATGTCCATGTATTGGCAAACCCAGGCCCAATAGAATTCCTAAGACTACTGTGCATGGAAAAGAATGTTTAAAGAGGTTTGTTTAAGAATTGTCCATGCACTGGAAATCCTTAATCCTCTATATCTACTATGGTTTAAAATTCAAACTAAAAAGGACATCCCCAGGCCACCCAAAAAGAAAAACCTGTACTTTCCTCTGTCATAGACCTTATTTTCATTAAATCTCATTAGGTTTCTTTTGAAACTATCCATTCTACCTATCCTGCAACATGCACTATCATTAAAAACTCTGAAGAAATCATTGTGTTCAACCTGATTCCCACTCTTTTCACCATTCTTCCATTCATCATATTTATCGTCATATGAAAAATATTTATCACCTTTAGCACACAAAGTGTATCCATATTCAACAAAATATTTCTCATTATCATATGTTGTTGAATGATCAAGTAGTTGTACTGGGACCTAAAAATCCGAATACTCCTTATGGCAACTAGAAAATTCAATCTCATCAACATCCTCTAAAATAGTCAAATCAGAGCTATTCTCCATTTCTTTCCTATCACCAGTTGGCACTGACACACAATTTTGATTCATATAGTCATCCTTATACATACTTGAATCAACAAATGTTGGACACTCATCATCAATTACATGCAAGCCAATATCTTCCTTTTGTAGGAAAAAATTAGTCAAGTCACATACATCTTCTTGGACACAAATGGATTCATCATCAACTTCAATGATTTCTTCATCAATCTGAGAGATGCACATGGAATTATTTGAATCACTATACATAGTATTCTCACTATCAAAGGAAATGCAAGCTAGACCCAAAACTTTAGAATCATCTTTATGTACATATTTCTAATATTCAGGAGTTAACAAATCTAAAACCTTCTCACTGCTGAGTGAACATGTTCCATCCAGATCTTCTACTATTTCTCCAACTTCTTCTTGATCTTCATAAGGACTGAAAATATCCCCTTGTTGCAAATCAAGATCCTCATGATGGTCCCCACGGTTATCAGTTACAAGTGAATATGCCATATGTTCAAGTGGACTTGCTTCTTCATTGACCTCTTCTATATTTTCACCATCTTGGCTCTCATAAAAGATTTCTCCCATGAATTCTTCCTCGTCATTAATTGTGTCACCGTTGTATTGATCTGAGAATGAAGGTGCAATTTGTTCATCTTCTCTAGCTTTATCACCAATATATTCCTTATGTAGTGTATCTTCAAGAACATCCCCATCATTGTAGTCTTCATCCAAGATGCATGATTGACCTTCCATATCATCACCATCTTCCTCATCTAAACAATTTTCATTGGAAATCTCAATTGCACATTTTTCTATTGTTTGTTGTATTGTTGGATCTCCCATGATATCACTATTAGATTCATCATCTCCAGTATCCATATACCTTGTCCCAAGCATGGAATCAATAAATTTATTTACTACATCAAAGACATGCTTCTTTAATGACTTTGGCCAATAAACTGATTCAGGCTCTGATGCTCTTAGAAATTGTGCAATAAACGTGGGCCTTGTAGGCCTACAATGAGGAGGTAATTGCATACAGATGTCTGTCATCCTATTGTATAGAGATTTTTCATCCTCTCCTTCATATTTCCTTATGTCAAAAAATGAATCTATGGGGGAAATTCCACATTCTGATTATGTGTTAGAGTCTTGGCTTTGAGTATGTGCATATTCATCCTCTTTCTCCTCAAGCTGTTGATTCTGACATGTATTTTCAAAAGATTCTATGTTTGTTTTCACTGATTGATCAATTCTACCACTGATATTGTAATGCCCCACCTTGCAACCCTAAAGGAAGTTGTAATTAACAACTTAAGCGAACCATTTTTTTTTTATAAAGTGTAATAACATACACATTCACTTACTAATTAACAACAACCTCTAAGGCTACAAGGTTAGGGTTACTTAAACCCACACATACATATTACATATAACCAAAGCATTATGAGCTTTATGAAATAAACATCATACATCATAAGAATACCACATAACACAATAAGATATTCAACCAAGATACCATCTCATAAACATTAACTTAATCCAATAGTTACATCCCTCATTCCCAGAATAAGACAATAGTACAAAAGTATAACAATTACATAATCTCACCTCATAAACATAAGAGGGATAAAATAACTTATACAATCAGAAATATTACAATGCAAGAAAATACAATAAGAACCACGAGCTGTCCATCTGGATGTCTCACCTCCATGAACTGAAGATCAAGGGGAACCCAATGATTTTGGTGCATGTTCCACCCAACCAAGTGGTACTCGAAGGCCCACCCCCCATGCTAGGAGATAGTAACCATATAACATGGACAAAAATCTACAACCACTAACCAAAGGCAGACTCATACTGACATAACCAAACAAATGAACTAAACAAGTACAACTCAAGTACAACACTAATATCACTGACATAGGTCACATTGCTTCCAAACATAAAATAGACCAATTATGTTCAGAGAACCATACACACATACAAATACCAATCACCAAAAGAATCTCAAGAGATTACAACCTAAGAATCATAACCACTCCATCTCAAGGAGGAACAAATAATAGAACACACTCCAAACATCTTGGAGACAACAACCACCTAGTCCACTCCTTTCACAAGAGGTACAAAACATCCCCATTCATGAAAACCGGGTAAAACTGAAAAGACACCATGTACTACCCAAGGGAAAAAAACTGGATGGCATAAGGATTTAACAACCCTTATCCTCTAAGTTCTTCAGGAAGACTTATAATTTATGACTAACACTAAATCTCAAAACCCACAATGCAACTTGACGACATAGCAACAAAAGCATTCAAGTCATTAATCACATCTAATATTTGGATTTCCTAAATCCATATTCATTCAATATGTAACATTAGCAAGGTCAAAGACACACTTACAGGGTTAACTCAAATAATCATATACCCATATTTCTATTTCCATTATAAGAAATTTTAAACAATTTGAACTTACATCCCTTTATGAAATACAGAGAACTAGAACATTTAAGGCAATCACAAGAGCATTACTATTTTTGGATATACTAAATCCATATCTCCTTCATATTTCATTCACAATAAACTAATTGCTCTACTTGAAATATAATAAATTAAAATAGCCATTTGCCTCATCAATATAAACAACTTCTTAATTTACCTTTAAATCGACACAAATCCATGCAAGTAAACTCTTTCCATTTCCTAACCAAAGCTTACATCTCATTCAATTTTCTATTTAAAACATTCAATCCCTTTAATATCATAAAATATTGTTTCTCTATCCATTTTCCCATATACACTAATCAAACCATTTTTAAATCTCTATTCAATAATATATTGCATGTTTCTTATTAAAATAAAATATGATAATGAATTTACACTTAATATATGTATATTTATGTTCCATATTATGTATACACCAAATATATATATTAATAACTTAATTATATATATTTTTTAATATTCCAATCACAATGATTGGAATTGCAATATGGAAATCAATGAAACAAAACAAATATTTGATTTTTCCAATATAATTAGTTCCTAAATTTATGTCTAATACAACATAAACTATTGCAAATACTATATTCAAATTTTCTATCCAAAATCTATACCACACATTCTAATTTTATCCTTTAAAATCCCTATTCCCAATAATATAAAACTTTTGCTCTTTCAACTTAATTGAAATAATTAAACAAGTATCTTCAATCTACAAATACAAGAAATACTAATTTAAACAATTTCAATCAATTTCAACGTTTACTTCTAAAAGTAATATCAGTTCTGTATTAACTAGATTCCTTTCATTTTTCAACTAACTCAAATGATTTAATTATTTAATATAAAATACATTTTTCCTATTAAACTGAATTATGCATACTAATCAGTTCCAGTAAAAATATTTCTTTTAGATACACAACTAACTCTTCTAATTTCTACAATTCATTACGTAATTTATTATATCGATAAAACTAAATTAAGAATTCATCTTTTCAGATAGGGGAGAAATTACACTAATATTTAATTCTCTAATTGCTCTTATCAAAATAAGTATTTTCAACTATAATTCAAAACATTTCGCTTTAAATTAAATAACCAACTGCTCTTGCAAATTAAATCATTATAAAATTAATCAAATTAACATTTGGTCTCTTAAATAACTTATTGTGTTAAAATAAGATCAATATTTGGACTATAACCCAATATCATATATATATATATTTCTAATTAAATTAAATTAATAATTGGACCTTTTACACATGAATTTAAATTTCACAATTAAATCTTAAATTATGCATTCTTTAAATTAGATATTTAACTCCTTCAATTAAACTTTAACATGCCATTTTAGAATAACCAATAATTTCCCCATACGTTTATAATTTTATTTCCACTAATCTAATATACAAATTTTATTTAAAATAATGTAAATAAATATAATACTTTAATATTATAAATTATAATATAAAATATTATTAAATAATATTTTAATATTATAATAACAATACATAAAATATTAATATTTATAAATATCAATTTATTATTATTTTATTATCAGAGCAGCCATGAGAAAATAACTTAACAGCAGTCTCGTGTTTCAAGCATAACTCAAAAACTACGATCTAGGTATTTGTGAAGTTTTTATAGGGATAAAAAAATTCCAAGGCACAGAAACCCTTTAAATTTCTTGACAACCCAGTTTGTGAAAGTGGAGTTATATGCGATGCAACCAGACTATTTTACCATGAAAAATATAACTACCCTGCGGATTTTAAAATCCGATTTTTAATAATAAACAGAGGGTTTCATTTTCTAAAAACATTCTAAGAACATAGCTCAATCTCTATGTTTGAATCCAAAACAAAATAATCGATTTCCTCAAACAAATTAAATTCAACTAAGGTTTTCACAATTTTCACTCAAGAATTTTCACAAAACAAAAGCTGCAAATTTATTTGATTTTTTTCTTCTAACAACAAATTTATTTTCTAAAACAGATTTAACAAACAAATCTTTAATCACTACTATTTTAAAAACAATCAAGAACAATAAAAACACATAAGAAAACCTAGCTCAAGAAGCTATAGGAAGAGATGAATTTCTACTACAAGCCTCCTCCAAAGATTTCCTGAATTTTCTTCAATCATCCAATGAATCCAATCCAAAACCCAATAAACGCAAACAATGTTTCCTCCAATTAATTCTACAATCAAAACTTTCTTCAAACCCTTATTTGTGCAAATTCTCCAAAATTTATTCTCTGCTGTAAAAATGAATTTTTCTAAAAACTTTTCTCCCCTAAAATTAAAACATGTATTCTTTATAAATCAAAATACCTAATGTAACCCTAATTCACATTGAATGCAAATTAGATATTAATTTCAATTTCAATTTCAATTTCAATTTTTACAACCCTAATTCACATTGCATGCAAATTAGATATTAATTTCAATTTCAATTTTTGAAAGCCCACTTTCAATTTAAAATGCAATTTCAAATAATAAATTAATTTCCAAAGTTGAAACTCATTTCCCAAATAAACATTTAATTACAATTTCTAATCTAATTCCCACACATTGAAATTAA
Source organism: Sequoiadendron giganteum (assembly GCA_007115665.2). Taxonomy (NCBI): domain Eukaryota; kingdom Viridiplantae; phylum Streptophyta; class Pinopsida; order Cupressales; family Cupressaceae; genus Sequoiadendron; species Sequoiadendron giganteum. Next base: position 575,261,198 of record CM021105.1, read on the forward strand.
ATTCCAAAATTAATTTTAATTCTTTTATTTCCTTTCATTTTCTTGCATCACGTTTAATTAATTAATTAAATTATTTAATCACTAAATTCAACCCCCTTGGATAAAATTTAATTGATTAAATAAATTAAATATAATTAATTAATTTTAAATATAAACCTTTATCCACATTGCATTATTTAAATTAAATAACCATCAACATGATTTAAATACAATTATTCTAAATATCTATTTCCAAATCAAGAATCCTTCAGAATTAAATAAGATTAAAGCAAGACAATGAACGACTCGACACACACAACTGATGACACACTAAGGCTAGGGTGTAAACTTGACACATGTTACCTAGCTACTATCTCCCATTCAACTTAACCGTTGGATCGACACGCTCAAACCTGTGAACCCAGGTGGAGTCGATGTCATATACTTACAATCCTGCAACCAAGTAAACAACATCATACAATATATCCAACATATAATACACACCGTGAAGAAGGAATTACGGATTCATAGGGCGCTCACAAGGGAGTGATGCGAACCTGTCTTCTTCACTAATACACTCATCGAAACTGACACTTCCATCATAATTCCAATAGTCTGATAATAACATCTCATGCTAACTCTACAACATCATTAATCCATAATGCATGCGAAACAATAATTAGATCAACACATCACACAATAATAGTTGTCGCTCAATAGTAACGAACAAAACATCATAGTAAAATGTATCCAGTATCAGAGTAACTGCAACCAAGCATAACATAAAGCAAACCGAATAAGGAGCAAAACGGAGGGGTATTATAGATATGATCGCCACCATCCTCATACATCTCCTTATCAATGATATCAATTAGCACATCTACTTGGTCAAAAGTGACTGGTTTTACTGACAGAGGCCAATGAATTGAATTGGGCCAACATACTTTCATGAATTACTCAATAAACATGGATGTGTTGGGCCTGTGATTAATAGGTATTTGCACACATATATTTTCCATTTTGTTGAAGAGAGAGCATCTAGATTCCCTTTTGTGTCTCCTTATGCCATTAAAATTTTTAAAAAGACTTTTGCTTATCATTTGAAGACGAATAGAAGGTTCCACATTAGGTGCAAATTGATGATAACGAATATAAGTTGGACTGTGGTGTGCAGGGTATTGAGGTGGGTGGGTTTGGAAAACAAGGCCTTTTATACTTTGAATACATCCCATTTTGTTTAGAAATTGTACTGTTCCAAGTATTCTTCATCAAGTTCTTTATCAGAGTCGCCACTCACTTTCTTAAAAGTGAGAAAATGAAATTATTTTAATTCACCCAGCGGAGTTATTTTTCATTAAAATTATTAACTATGAATCTCTCTTCAATGACTTCTATATCCTTTCTTCTTCAGCTATCTTGATAAAGTATTTCTACTTCACAACATCCATGTATTATTTATCAAATCTGAAATAGAGTCGCCACCTACTTTTCCAAAAGTAGGAAAATGAAATCGATTGTTTTGGTTTGCCCTAGTGGAATCTCCAAAAAAAATGTAAAACTTTGTTGACTCTATAAATGGAAAGGCTGAAAAAATATTCCTAAGTAAATCCCTAGCAGAGTCGCCAAACTGTTGGGTCTCAAAAATGCAGGTTTGAACCACGAGAGGTTGCCAAGCTCTCACAATGCTTTTGGCCAACGTACAAGGCCAATTTATGCAATTGTACCTTCTACTCTTCAGGTTCTACTAGACCAAGGTGGGTGAACCTATATGAATGATGCAGATTGAAATGTACTTCTTGGTGAAACAATCTACCCACAATGGCAAGTGGAAGTGGATAAACAAAATCACTATAACTACTCCTACTCCTACTACACAAAAGAAAGGATTTGAAAATTAAATTTGTATGAAATCTGTTCTCTGGGTTCTAATAGATCAGTGCCTTCTATACACATGGGCAATGGAGTCAAATTATTAAGAATTGTATTTGTTCCCCTTTCTGTCCTAATTCAAGTTGTTAGGCACTTTAAGAAATGAGGTTCTAATGACTTGCACATGAATTCATTAATTTATGAGTTGCATAAATTATGCTGGAATATTTTCTTACCAAGTTCTCCTTCAACAATCCAAAAGAAATCCTAAATCATTGTGACTTGTTTAAAAGAATTTAATTATGACTTGCAGACATCAGTTAACCAAATCACACAAGGTGAAATTTGCACTTTGATAAATCAAAAATATGCTTGATATATTGAGTTAAATGATTTAAGAAATTCAAGTTGGAGACAACTCAAATAAGAAATATAAATGATTATAATAGAGCAACTGAAAATAGAAAGAGTTTCACCAATTCAAAATGATCTATCAATTGACCAGCTTCAAAAAAGCTCTGCACATTATTTACAATCCCAGTTCTTCATTTTTTGGAAAAATCTAATTCCTAATATCTAACTACTACCTCCCCTGTCTAACTAGATTTTCAAAATATTTATACATCATATATGAAGAGTCATGACCCTTCACTTTTCTGTTACAACCATTTGAATTTAATGACAGAGATTTAAAATATTTAATTGTGTTTCCTCTCAGAAAATTAAATATTTTACATAGTTCTGCATTTTATTTTACCTCTAATAGTTTTATCGGCCTTTATAATTTCACTTTATACATTTTTGCTCCTTACATTTTATCTCCCGAGGCTTCCTTTTATTGTTACCGATCCACCGCGGGCTCAACTTTTCTCTCTAGTGGTATGGCGGTTTCTAACATCCACTATCAACTCCACCATTACCTATGTTGGGTCTCAAAAACACAGGTTTGAACCACGAGAGGGTGCCAAGCTCTCACAATGCTTTTTTCCAATGTACAAGGCCAATTGATGCAATTGTAGCTTCTGCTCTTGAGGCTCTGCAAAACCTAGGCAGGTGCACCTATGTGTATGTTGCAGATTTAAGATGTATTTCCTGCTCAACCAATCTATTCACAATGGCAAATGGAAGTGAATAGATGAAAATCACTACAACTATGCCTACTCCTACTGCACAAAAGAAAGGTTTTGATTATGTTGTTTGATATGAAATTAAATCTCTAGGTTAAGATCAGTGCCTTTTATCCACATGGGCAATGGAGTCAAAAATAGAAAATGATATATGTTTCCTCTTATTCGCTTAACTCTAGTTGTTAGGCACTTTGAAAATTCTATGGCTGGCATAAAAATTCACTAAATCTATGACTTGCATAAACAATGCTGGAATGTTTCTCTATCAAGTTCTACTTCAACAATTCAAAAGAAATCTTAACACCACTATGACTTACTAAAATATTTTAATTCTGACTTGCAGACACCAGTTAATTAAATCACACAAAATGAGAGTGCATTTTGATAAATTGGAGATATATTTGATATGTTGATTTAAATGATTAAAAGACTTTGAGTTGGAGACATCCAAAATAAAGAATATGAGTTTATACAACACAAAAATTGAACACCAAAAGAATATCACCAATTAAAACATTTATCTCCATTAATTCTGTTTCAGGAAAGGCTCTGTCATTATTTACATTCCCCAGTCCATTTTCTAGAAAAATCTAACTCCTACTGTCTAACTACTACCCCTCTTCATTCTGATTTCCTGAAACTATTTAAACAATATATCTCAAAGGTCATGACCCTTCATATCCCTGTTACAACTATTTGTTATCATTGACAAAAATAAAAATATTTAAATAAGTTGCCTCATCGAAAAATTAAATATTTCTATTATAAGCCTGTACTTCATTTAATTTTAATACTTAGCACCTTCCCTCTTTTAATATTTCATCTCCCGTAGCTTTCTGTATGTTTACTGCTCAACCATGGGCTTTACTTTTACCTCTGGCGGTATGACGGTGTCCGACATTCACTATCAACTCCACCATTACCCACACTACCATGGCCTTTTTCTTCACTACCGGTGGTTCCACGGTACTAGCATTTAAGTACTCACTACTTACCACATGACCATGGTCTCCTCCTTAACTATCCATAGTAGCGCAGTAGCCCGTTTATTAAACGCCATCGCTGTCGCCTCCGCCATTTATCTGATTGCCACTGCGATACCGCAGTCAATGAATTGACCACATGTGGTGTGGCAGTGACTATTCTCCATCCACCACATTACCATAGCTTTCTCCTTGCCTTCCCACAGTAGTGCAGTAGCCATTCTACAAACCGCTAAGCATTCACCCTTCGCCGCTATCGCCATACCGCGGTGACTGTGCTAACTACGCGCGGTTGTGCGGTAATTATTCCATCCACCGCCACTCCCCTACTAAACATGACCCCTATTTCCTCAGCCTACAGTATCATGATAACCGTTTGCATGATCGTCATGTTCAAATTTTGTTGTTTACCGTGCCACCGCAGTCACTGTGTTGACCGCATGTAGTGTAGCCATAAACATTATCTGTTACGCCTCACCATTTACCAACTATCCACCACACTACCACAGTCACTAGCTTGACTACCAGCAGTACCATGGTAGCTATCTTTGCCACTTCCTCCACCATCTACTAAAATATTCATCGCTCATCCACTGACTATGCTTAACCGTCACCGCTATACCACGAGCCACTTTGCAAGAGGCCACGGTAAAGCAGTAAAGGGTATTGGCTTTAAGAAAAGCGAGAAATATATCAACGATTATAAGGTATTAGGTGTTTATGAATGGAGAAAATTATTTTTAATGGAAAAGATAGCAAATGAATGGGCTCAAATGGGAAAAAAGGCTTAGGATTTAAATGGAAATTTTTGGTTCTAACAACCCACGCTACCATGGTCTTTGTCTTCACTGCTAGTGGTTCCGCGGTACTAGCATTTACTGCCAGGCTCACTACATACCGCATCACTGTGGTATCCTCCTTGCCTTCCCATAGTACTACAATAGCCATTCTAAAAACCGCTAACCATTCTCTCTTCATCTACCGCAATCACCGCAGTCAGCCTCCTAATTGTCGGTGGTACCGCGGTGTGACTGATCCTGACCGCTGCGTTCACCATCCATTGCTTTCCAACTAGCTATTTTTTCTAACCATTATCGTGCCACCCTTCACCACTTACTGCACCACCGTGGTCACTGGGATGACCACCAAAGGTAGTGCGGTAAGCTCTATCCACCGCTTGCCTTCATTCATCGCTCATCCACTGACTGTTACCGCGACTTGCTACTTTAACTGTCAGTGATACTGTGGCTAACATCTAATGTTACCTTCTCCACTATCCATCATCCACTACACTACCACAGTCCCCTCTCTGACCAGTCATAGTGTGGCAGTAGCTGCCTTCACTTCCTACTTATGGTTTACCATAGTCACTACGGAATTAGTTGGAGCACCCTGCGGTATCCTGGTGATTGTTTTCTTCACTGCTTCACTACTGCCTCCATCGTTTATCTCACCACCACCATGATACCACGATCAATGAATTGACCATGCATGGTGTGGTGATGACTATTCTCAAACCGCCATGCTTTCCCTCCACCGCACAACCATGAGCTAATTGATAACTATCCATGGTAAAGCAGTATGAAGTGAAAAGATGGGGATTTTCAAAAAGATTAAGGTACCGGTATGAAATATAAGATGTTCTAGCATTTTGGAAGGCAATGAAACAAATTATTTATGAAAGGGATAGGAAAATAATGAGTTCAAATGGGTAAAGACTTAGGATTTTAACAAAAAATTGTGGGAAAATCTTAGGGTTTTGAATGAAAATTTTGGGTTCTAACAATCGAAATCAAAAATACTCTCATGAGTAACTAGGCCTCTAGGTAGCTTATTCGATTCCAACTGGATTACTTGATCCCCATAGGCTTCGATGATATTTGGTTACAATTGGTCAATGAATTCCCCAGATAATTGGAGAAATGACGCAATATGAGCATCACTATCGAACACTTGCTAGTCTTGAACATTGTTTGGAACAACAGGTCATACAATTACTCTCACTGCATGTTTATTTTTTAACAACTTGGAAGCTGGCTCAAACTGAGCCCTAATAGTTGTCATTCAGTCAGCTTCAAAGTTCTTCTCCCTTGGTATAGCCTGAATATTGAATGCCTCAAATCCTGCAATAAGATCCCAAACCCTATGCCGGTATGATCGCATACAAAAATTCTTTGCAGTAGAAAGCCCTTAGATTTGGTTGACCACCAATTCTAAATCTTTGAACACTTTTATTTTATTTGCGCCCTTTTGTTCTGCAAGGCTCAAACCATGGACAAGGCCTTCATATTATGTTTCATTATTTTAGCATGCAAACTAGAAGCGATAAGACCTCAAGGTCTTATCTTCGGATGGAGATGTCAAAATTATTCTTGATCCAGCTCCTACTTTGCATCATGCTCCATCAAAGTGCAAAGTCCATAACTCTGAGGATGTTTTGCCTCCGAACTCTTTAGTAACCCTCGGCATAATTTTTCCTTCCTCATATATGACATAGGTTTCGAGCCCAGTTGCATGATAATTTTCAAAAGGGTTTGTGTCTATAAACTCATTCAACAAAGCTTCTTCATTCTCCATCTAGGAGCTACTTGCTTCCTCTTCCTTCATAAATTCAACATTGAACCTCTCTTCCTGGGTGATTGAAGTATGTGTTGCTTCAAAGTTGATCAGGGCCTCGTCGACAACATGTTGAAAATGCAAAGTTTCTGAAAATAGTTTCATCTTAGTTCCATGTTTGGTCCTCAAGATTAGGTGTGACCAGTATAGTGATAGATAGCCTCAAACATTTGCAGTGAACTCTCAGGACAAACATATCCCAAACAGAGGAGGAACGTCAATGAGTACAGTGTCTTGGTTCATAGTAATACTGGGGTAGGCAAACAAATTCATAGGAAATCCCTTCATTACCCTAACGGTATCAATTTTATTTCCGTCTAGCTGTATGACTCCCTTGTTAAGAGGCTCATATTTGATTCCTAGTGCATCAACTACTTGCTTAGGCATGATGGTGGTGCTAGCACCAGAGTCAATCATACACTTATGGAATAACTTGTCGCCAATGATAAGCATTAGAAAGAAAGGCTTAGGTTTAGGCTTACTCTCTTTTCCGGCTTCGAGCTTTTCTTTTGGTTGATTTGTTAGCACTTTATCTAGTTCTGGCTTGGATGTCTTTTCTTCACTGGGCTGACTAGGAATCTTCACATCTTCTTCTCCCGATAATGCTTTCTATAATAGCACCTTTTGCTCTAGATTAGCTAGGATATCCCACAAAGTAAAATTGGTAGAGGATTTCTCTAGTTGTTCCACCACATTGAACTATGTTCATGATTGATGAGTCACGATTGCTTGCTCCTTCAGCTTCACAGCCGGTGCATCCGATTGTTTGACAACAACCGGGATGATCATAGGAGCTTTTGCATTCGGAGGAGGCGGATTCAAAGAACTAGGAGAAGCTGCCTTAGACTACTATGGAACCGATGACAGACCTATCGATGGGCTAGGTGTTGACTTGGATGGACCATCAGTCAGCAGAGATGTGAATTCTCTAGTGAGTCTCTGTTTTGAATGCATTTTCTAGTCTAATTGCACTTGGGGCACTTGACTTATGGGAATGTCATTCAGAAATGATGACTCTTCTCCTTCCATACATGAAAAGAGCGCTTGGTCTGGAACTATATCTAACTCTTGCTCTATGGACATCCCTTGCATTTGAGCAGCAAAGACTGTATTATCTATCTACTGAGAGGCATATATCTGGCCTCCAAAATCAAGTATGTTTCCTTGGCTACGTTGCTTTACAATATTCTGTTGAAAATTCCCTCACGAACAATTTTGGGGCATGTTTGTATCATTACAAGGGAAGCACCATGAACTAGTATCTTTGGCAAGGTTATTTTGTCTTGTTACTAGCTCCTTGTTTGAACTAGGATGGACAGTCTACATCGGCAAAGTCACAGGAACAACTTGATTGTTTGATTGAGCTTGGGTATTACCACGTGATCTATCCTGCCACTGATTTGACTAGTAAGGAGCTTTTCCACCTTGATAATTTTGGTAAGCTAGCTTCTAGTACATATACTGTTGCTGCTTCATAGTTGTCAATTCATTAGTCATAGTCTACATCTTCTCCTTCATCTCATTCATTTCAGCTGTCAGGGGGTTAGGCACTGGAGCAACACTTGGCGTCGTTCCTAGGTATACATACATAGACTGGGGAGGAGTTTCAGGAGCATTGGTTGAAGCTGCTTCAGCTTCTATGGCATTGAATTTTGGGAATAATGGCATAATGGGTCTTGGTTCCAACTTTCCAACAGCAATAAGGTTATTCTTTGTAGTGACAACAAGACCATAAGCATCGGGTAGAGTATTTCCTCCAAGAGCCTGTAGCATCATGGAAATATCAACATTAATGGACTTCAAATAGAACATGAACGCAAAATCTAGAGGAGGTCGACTACCAACAAGAACACTCTACCAACTCAAATGAAATCGCGCATTGAAATCATGCAGAGCTTCATGAGGAGCT
>CM021105.1:575269780-575370076 GCA_007115665.2 Sequoiadendron giganteum
GTAGGCTAGGGAATCTTGCAGTTTGTGACCTAGTAATAGGCCTATGGCTCATACAGTCTTATATCAAGGGAAAATGATAGCTCGCATCCCACCGAGCATGCCAGAAAATGAAACCTTATTCCAAACCTTTTTTTATTCATGACTTCTACTTTCTGATCCTTTTCTTCCACTTTTCAATAGTAGAGGACTCACAAAGTTTCTTATACAATTTCTTGCAATGTGTCAAAAGAAATTTCACTTGAAACAAATGATATTTAAATTGCATAGAGATTCAAATACATTATCACTGATAAAGTTATTTCTTCTTACTAGAGCTCTTCTATAGTCAACAACTTCGTGACCAAAATTATTGCAATTGAAACAATAACTAGATAAAGGAAAATTTAACCTAGTATTATATCCCTATCTTTTGAATATTCTTCTTTTGTTTTGCACTTGAATGAAGCCATCATTGCATGCCATGCTTTTATCACTTGCCATGGTTCTTTCAAACTATGAACTTCTAGAGCCTATCACTTCTAAACTTTTGTTAGTAGCCTTCATAGTTTGTTATATCACCTTCTTCTAATCATAAAATTTTATTCTAGTTTTGACATGTGGAGCTCTCTGACTTCCCAAAATATGATATTGAGTTTTAGTACTTTTACTAGACTTCATCTGCAACTATTAGTTCACTTTCTCAAGCTATTTTCTTACTATCAAAATTTCTTCTTCCATTTTTTCACAGTGTTTATTTCTTGATATCTTTTTTTTTTTCAAAACTTCCACTCTTTTTGCTTCTTCAGTCTGGATCTTCTAATCAATAATCTTTTTTCTTTCTTTCTTCAATTCCTTAGATACTTTTCTTTAGCTCTCACTTCTACAATTATGCTCTTCAATCTTGTGATTTTGTTTTTCAAACACAAATTTTTTTCCATAACGTCTACCTCTTCTATATTCTTTTTGAACCCCATTTTTGTATCTCCTTCAACATTCTCAAAAGCCATGAATACAACCTTTTCTTTTCTTCTCTAGATACATCTTCATATTCTTCTTATTTAGTGGATTAGTCTTCTTCCTCATTAGTGTAGAAGCTTTTATCTCTCCTCTAACCTTTAAACTTTCTCTAAAATGACTTCTTTACATTCTTTATCTCAACACTATTATTATTTGTATGGGGACACAACCATAAAATATCCTACTTCTCCACAATTGAAACACTTGAAATGTAATTTTATTTTGTACTTATCAAATCCTCTTTGTATCTTCTTGACAAAATTTTCTTCTTTTGGATCTGATCCAAAATCATAATCTTGAAGAACCTACTTCATAGACACTCTAAAAGTAGCTTCTTTTCTTATAGAATCTTCACTTTCAAATTTCATCTCAAATGTAGTCAAAGTTCCATGCAGTTCAATCAATTTTAAAGTATTCAGATTCTTAGCTTCCCCAAATGTTATGGGGAGATGTTTGAGTACCTTCTTCACAACAATCTTCTCTTCCAAACTCTCACCAAGATCTTGGATATGGTTGACAAATTCATCAACTTGGAGCATGAATGTAGCAATGTTATCATCTTCTCTCATCTTCATATCTTCAAACTAAGATCTATAAGTGTGTAGGTTTAACTTCTTTGACTTTTTCATCACCTTCATATATTGTCTCTACTTTATCAAATATCTCTTTTTCTATCCTACACTACATCACTTTCACAAATTCAGAATTATTCAATCCACATAAAATAGCATTACTTGCCTTAACATTGAGTTCACAAGCCCTCTTTCTAGCATGATCCCTAGGAGGGTTTTTAGGAGGCTCATATCCTTCCACAACTAGCATCCAAATGTCCATTCCTAAAGCCATCACATAGGACTCCATCCTAACCTTCTGAAATGTAAAATTATATCCATCAAATATTGGTGCTTTGTTTCCAAAACAATTTCCTACGCCATCCTGAACCTACCTTAAGATATTAGCCTTCCTCAAAGGAACTCGATTCTAATACCAATTGAAGGGAACATAATCTACTAAGAGGGGGAAAATTAGTAGATAAAATCTATTTAAAAATCTTAACTCAAATGAAAATATCATAAACCACATTTAAATGAAAGAAAAATGATAATTATCAAGGAACAACATAAGAAAAAACATCTACACAAGTGAAAACCAAATATATGTGGAAACCCAAGATGGAAAAAACCATGGTGAGAAAATCTGCCTGGATGTACTATCCAAATCTAGCCTCACAATACAGAAATATACAAGTGAATTTTACATATTGAAGTAGGCACCAACCTATTGAAGACAACAATCCCCTATTATGTTTTTAGGTACAAGACTACTAAAGACACCAATCTCAAAATGAAACAATACAACGGGTAGAACATAATTTCTATGAAAATACAATGATAAATCTTGTAGATCTTTAAAATAAATCAACACATCCTAGAGTTATAGCTAATGCTCTTACTTACTATATATAATATTCTTATACAGTCACACACACTGAAATACAATTCTTCACCACCTTCTCTTCAGTTTTCACTTGTAACCAACTCTACTTCACATAGATGTAATTATAATTAACGAGGTCATCCTTAGAATCATGTCGATGCATCTAAACATTTGAAATATATGTGTAAGATAACATTAAATTAAAACTCTTCCATGCTGGCTAGAGATCTACAAAGAGCCAGGGCAACATAGGGTGGATCTAAATTCAAATTACATGAAATGTGTAACATAATGGTCCAAACATAAAATTCTTGCTGCCAAAACAACATGATGCCATCCACCACCATAACAACGTTAACTAGATCCTATCCTAACACCACACAGAAGATTTGAATTATGCAAACTACTAGCCATTACTGCACACATTTTGAACATGAACAAGTTGACAAATAGGAAAAAATAACCTTCTGACACTTCAAAATTATTGCACTTAATATCATGTTTGAAAACTCAAAAAACTAATAATATTAGTGTAGACATACTCTCCTTCCAAACCACAGAGAAAAAGTACATATTTTTTAAATAAATGTTGACCATAATTGTATTGCTAGAGAAATCTCTCTACCCAAAAGATATCCTTGAATAGAAACATACTAATACAAACTTATAGACCACTACAAACATAGATAATAGATGCAAGAAAGATATTGCAAGCATACTATAGATAAGGGTAGAATTCAGGAATAAGCATGAATCAATGCTAATGACCACAAAAATACACAATTCAAGCTATTGAAGACCCCAATCCAACAATGAAGCATAAATGACAATAAAAATCACAAATAATAAAGAAATAATACTCAATATCTATGCCATAGTTGATTCATCTCCATTTCTCTTCTCCATTTTTCTTTGTTTGTTCTCATATTTTTAGTATGTAATATATTTGATAAGCTTGGTGTTGAAAATTGATAGCTAGATCTCAAGGTAGCAAAACTTCAAAGATTGTGGTTAGGGTTGAAATGAAGGTGATGGCTTGGTTGTATAGAAATCCCAATTCAAATGAATGGTGAGGATTGAATGATGAGTTATGATGATCAATGGATGAGAAGGATGAACCAAAACTCAAGAAATTAGTTGAGATTTAGGGCTTGGATAAGAAGAAATAAATTAAATAATGAAAATAATTATTTAATTTAGGAAATGGTGGAGTGGGAAATATTAAATAATTCAAAATAATTATTAAATAAAAGATGGAGGGAAAATGATAAATAATTAACTAATTAAAAACAATATTACATAGAAGAAAATGATAAATTATTAAATAAATAAAAAATTATTTAATTATGAAGGGAAAAAGCTAATGAATAATTAAACAATTAAATGAACTATTTAATTATAGAAGAAAATGCAAGTGAATAATTAAATAAATAAGAATTTATTTAATTATAAAGGGAAAAAGAATAATTAGTGATGTAATTTAAATAAATTGATACTTATTTAAATTAATCAATAGAGGAATATGGATAAAGTGGATCAATTAAATAATTAAGAATTATTTAATTATGTATGGAAGATGGAAATTAGTATGAAAATGTTACTTGTAGGTTTAGGAAATTTTTCAGTGTCTAGATTTTTCGCCTCTTTGATACAATGCAATTTTGAGAATTGTGTTAAAGAATAATTAGGAAAATCAACTTAGGATATCCCCTAGTGTGTCCCAACAGATGCAGGATGGAATGATGCCCCCTTGGGAAAATTGACAAATTTTTGAAAAATTCCAAAAAAATTGGCAAATTTATTGATAAGCTAAATTGACAGGTGCAAATGCATTGGCAATGAAAAACTAGGCTCAAAGGTCAATCTAGGGCTTGATATTTGGGCTCAAAGGAAAAAGTTGATGTGGCCAGTTATGAAGGTAGGGGCCCTATTAGGTCAAATTAGGTTATAAATATACCCTAGGAGGGTGAAAATAAGTCATTTGTGCACTTTTGGTTTAGAGATCTAGGAGCTCTTGTTTGAAATTTGTTGTGGAGTTGTCAAAATGTCACCTGTACTAGTCACTTCTCAAAAGGGATACCGAGTACGATCATTTGGGTGTGAGGAGGGCTCAGGTGTGATTCTTTATACCTAGAACTTGCTTCGTGATTTTGTCATTTTTAAGTAGATTTTAGGGGATGTTCGCTATTGGTGGCATGCGACTTACTTTCTTGATGGATTCACATGGAGAAATTAGAGAGAATATTTAGGTTGGGATGATGATGCAAAGAACCTTCCCTACTACTGAAATACTAGATATTTGATTGGATGCACAGTGCTTACACAACATAACATTGAGAGAAACCTACCGGAGAGAGTGCTTAGATAGTTCATAGAGAGGTAGGGAGTGCCAATGGGGATAAAAGTGTATGATAGGTAAATGAGTGAGGTCCTATAGTGGGGTCATATGATAATTTTTCAGGTAGCCATGTAGGAGATTGAGGGATTATAGCCTATTTAGTGGGGCATAGTAATTGATGTGGCCAATGTGGGGATGACTCAAGAGTATGACATTTGGTAGGTTGCACATAGATCGACATCGTTTACAGACCCAGACTAGATAACACTAGTGGAAAGGATGGACAAAGGACCATGGAGGAGGCTGCAAGGATGAGGGAGAGGAGGTTGATATGGTGGTCGAGGTAGAGGGAGGGATGACAAAGGTAGGTGAGGGAGAGTAGGATTTCCACCATGAGGATCACAGAGTGTATCATAGAGGATTCCATCCATCTCAAACAAGGGAGAGGGAGAGTAGCATATAGCTTAGATGGAGGTGGATGTTATGCCGATGATAATGGAGGAGGTTATTGGTGAAATTGGTGAAGAGATGGTGGTGAGGGATTTTGTAGTAGAGAAGATGGAGGATGACAATGTGGTGGCAGAGGAGGAGGCAGCTAGGATGCTGCTATTAAGGAGGAGGGCCTACATGATGTGACTATTAGGGATGTGATTATGGATTTCATTGAGGAAGAGGCTGAGGATGTAGGTAGGGTCCCTAGGAATAGATATAGGCATTATAGGAATAGGTAGCACATATACTAGCTTTATAGGGACAAGTGTGAACACTCATGACCAAGAAAGATCAAACAGTTATTAGAGCACAAAGGGTTGAGTAGAGATCTATTGAGTTCATCGCCATAGTGAGTGGTCCCATCATAGCATTCATATATATTATGTGTCGAGGTAGTAGGGAAGCTCAATATTACAAGGATCTCTATGGGCGTGCAATGCCAATGACTGACAGGGCACCCAACTTTCAAAGCTAGAGTTAGAGCAAGAGCAAGACACATTCATGCATTGCTTAAAGTAGAGGGGGAGTGTCACAGAGAATATTAGGGCCATATAATAGACTCTCAAGATCAAAGCACAAGGATGAGAGAGCACTGACTCCCTCTGGAGATAGAGGCAACATATGCTAGGCCTATTTTTATATACTTTGAGACACTTGTATTTTTTATCGAGCCTACAAGATCCATTTTTGGCTTACATCATGATATTGTATTGTGACACCATTTTTTGATATATATATGTGTGACACAATTTTTGTAATGACTACATGATGTGTTTTATTCTATATGCATGCTCCTTATGTTTCTCTATGTGATGGTATGATATGCATTTTATGGATGTGTGATACTTCCCATGTGATGCGATATGGATATATGATGTATGTTTTATGGTAATATGTGTTTATGATATATGGATGGATTCATATGATTCTATCTTATGCTTATGTAATTATGTATGGATATATGTGGATGATGTGATGTCATGGATATTCAGGATGACACTATATGTTTATGACATTCTTTTATGTGATGCTTATGTGGATGATGATAATATATGATACAATTCTATGTACTGTTTTTGTATTTTTTGATGCAATATGGATGACCTAATATGCATATGAAAATACTTATGATGTTCTAACATGATTGTGGATGCAAGATGATAATACTGATTTTTTTCTTTTTGTGTGTTACAGCTTTCCATCAGGATGAATATGGTGGTGGATGGATAGGATGTTAGTGTGGAAATAAGTTACTGAGGATGGAAAATGGAATGGATGAATTGGGATTTCTATTTTGAGACCCTGCTAATAAATGATCAAGCTTTTATTTTATTGCATAATTAGCATCACAAAAAAATTATTATGAAAATGGATACAAAACACCCAAATATGACATAGATCGAGGTGTAATATGCTATCCCTTGCAAAAATGGACACACGATAGACAAGGAATATCATGACATTGACTAGTAACCATAGAACCTTGTCAGAATATGTGAGGAAGTAATCATAAAGCATGTTATTCTTGATGCAAGAAGTCATAAGATAGCCTTCAGCTTGCATAGGATATTTTGATTATGCAAATTGGAACCCCAATCACACACAAGGAACCTAGTTTCCCTAGTCATATTTCCAAGATAAACTGCAAACAAAAATCAAAGAGAAAAAGGTCAAGAGCCATCATCAATCCTCTCATCCCTTGTGGACCTCCTCAAGGGTCATAGTAACATGAATAAAGATAAATCAATAAAAGAATAAGAAAAACTAGATCAACAAATTCAATAGCCATTTAGATATTCTACCAAATTGTATGATCCAATTATGGATAATGATAGCATCTGGTTTTAGGAAAAGAATCATGTTGTATAAGACTAAGGATCCCAACAATGAAACATATTATATAATACAATTGATAGGATAGAATCTGGTTTTAGGAATGCTACAACTCATATAAGATGTTGAGTCTAGTTTCAAGGGTGCAACAAACTATAGAAGACTAGTGACAAGCCTCTAGATAAAGTTTGGGTTTAGAAATCCATCATGTTGTATAAGACTAGGGATCTTGATGATGCACATTCTATATAAGACTATTTGATATCTGATAAGTATTGTTCAATGTTTGATAGGTATGTACCTATGTTCTAGGAAATCAATCTATTTGGATTGGAGGCTAGTTGGATAGCTTGATCTGTTGTTTCATGATTTGGTTAAGTTCAGTTCTCCTGTTCAATGATTTTTTTTTGTGTTTGACCAAAGTGCCAACCTTAGCAAGGGACCATTTATTGTGATGTCATGATTGTGATAGATGGATACCTTGTTATGAAAAACCCTAAGGGACTAACCTAATGCCTCAGGTGCTCATTAATGATGGCCTTGCCTACGTAAAGTGTAGAGACAATGTAGTTCAACTGACTCTGACCATGGATAGTTTATTATGGATCATGGATATGAATGAACTGACAACTTGTTATGAAAAAACCTAAGGGACTAACCTAATCCTTGGGGGCTTATCAATGATAGCCTTTCCTATGTAAATTCATGGAGGAAATGTAGTTCAACCACTTGGAGTGACACAAACTCTATTTTTGGAATTTTTAATGTTTTTAGAGTTTTTTTGGATATTCTAATGTTTTGATTTTTTGGATTTTCTAATGTTTTATTTTTTTTATATTTTTGAAGTTTTATGCTTCTAACCCATGTCTAGAATCCCTTTTGAGATGTAAGTCTAAGAATTTCCCCCAATTAGGTATAAGACTAGCTTATTATGGGTGAAGGAATTGGGAAAAATTATTGCAGATAGGAATGAAAAGTGAAAGATGATAAATTCCAATAATTCTTAGGCCATGAGAAAGATGAATAAGCTTTATTATGAATGGATGGGAAAGGCAGTATTTTTTTATGGAGTGGAATATGTCCAAGGGATCATGGATGAAAGTGGAAAAATCAAATAAAATGATAGTTGATGATGGAGAAAAAATTCACTACACATGGTGCCTGTTTGCTAGGTTTTCATGATGGTACTTATCAAAAGTTCCACCAAAGTGGTTTTCACTATTGGATGAATTATTTCTCTTTACTATTTTTATTTTTCTATTTTCTATTTTATTTTATATTTTATTCTTGTCACTAAGATGTCTATTTGTAGGTTTCATCAGGGTGATTGATGGTAGGGTGTCATTTTTGTCACAATTCCTACTCGTTTAATTTATTTAACGTCAACCCAGGGATGTCTAAAGCTATTTGCGGTAAGAGTTGGATAAATTTTTTTTTTGGGGGGGTTGTTGGTTTTGGCTCGATTAGGAGCATTTTGGAGTTATTTTTTCTCGATCGGGAGCATTTATGTGCTATATCTATTTAATTGAAAGTGGTTCTATTTTATCCTTCTATTTCCTGATCTATTCTAAATAACCTTTAAAATGGAAGTTAAACAAAGAGGGTTTATTTCATGAAAACTCAGATTATGAAAGAATGGAAGATTAACTTTATCTACTTTGCTGAATCTTGAGATCTATTTAAAACTAAACTAATTGCTTTCGAAATAAACTATTCCATTCCTCACTTCACTAAATTTATAATTAACTTTTGCTCTTTGCATAGAATCCATAAAAAAATGATTTAGACTACTTCAGATCTACAAATGACTCTTAACTAAGAAATAAACCTTGCAAAAATTAACCAATAAAATAAACTTTGATCTAAGATTCTTCACAACATCAAACAAATTAAATGATTCTAATATTTAAGATAGAATAAAAAACAAAACATAACAATAATAAGTGAACTTATCAACTAAAGGATCACCTTTCTTCTGAAAATGGACTGTTCTAATTCTATAAAAATTGAAAACAAAGTTGAAATCAACATCTTTTCATTTCCATAGAATTTGCCCAGATAGGGATGAAGTACAAAGAAAATGATTCTGACTTAAAAACAAAAAAAGAAACTACATGAGAAGGATAAAAAACATGATACAATCTAACATCCAACTATGTTGGGGATGGATATAAATATCCATCTTTATTTCAAAAGTAAAAGATAAGTGGGAAACTAATCTAATCCTAGTCTAAAATATATCCTAGCATGTAAGAACATAATTGGTGTGGATCTTGGTAACTGCATTTAGTTGAATTGAATTCTAGATTTCTAAATAGGATGTGCTCTACTAGAGCTTTCATTGCAATTGGTAGATTCTTCACTCGGAATGATGAGTCAAAAGGAGATCAATGGATAAACAACTCATTTAAGGATGAGTCACAAATAATCTAGCCATTCATCACTTTTAAACATAAAATAGTTAAAATCTAGTTGAGAAATAAATATCAGTCGAGTTGCATAATAAAGGTGCACTTATTATAAAACATCCATAGGTTAATCACCACATTAATCATGTATTAAACAAAAGTAACCATTCACATTCTAAGTCTATATACCTCATTAAGTTCATAAATGCATACATAAAGGAAAATATTATGAGTTGTAAAGCCAAAATATAAAGTATTTAAAAAGGTATAAACTTAGTAATTATGAGGTCTTTATTTGGCCTCATCATTCTCCTCCTAATTTTATCCATGTCCTCATGGTTACCAATTATATGGAGCAGGAATACCCCTATTGAGTGATTCCATCTAGAGAGCACAGTCAAAAACACTTCTTCTGTACTCCATAGCAGTTCTTGTTGACACAACAAATCCATTATTCTTCTCCATCTTATCATACCATGCTTTGAGGACTTCAGCTGGTATCTGTGAAGGTGCATTTATTTTTGATGCAGGCATGATGATTATAGGATTTTTGAATCTCATACCAATCTAGAACTCTTGTTGTTGATGAATTAGATTTATCACATGTCTCACCCGTATTAAGCTCCACCTGATATTGTTTGGAGTTATTGGCTCCCTCCTTTTTAGTGGCCCTGAAAGTGATTTGAATCTTTCTTCACATGCCTACAGAACTAAAGGAGAAAGAATTCCTTCAATATCATGAATATTTGCAATGGTTTTTAACAAATTAGTGACATAGAGAGGAGTTACATCATTGAATCTTGCAATGGACTTGAATCTTTTGATGTAATAGATTGATTATGGATATTCTAGCCTCATTGGTAACCCATATGTTTGTTGTATTTTCCTGTATTCCTCCATTCTATCTAACCATTCAACATGGTTTTTCAACAATGAAATAAAAGATTTGATCTTTAGTTCACCAATGTAGACATTAAGCAGTGAATCATCATTATTACCCATGAGAAATACATGTTGGAAAAACTCACACATTTGATTTTGGATGTCTAGGTAACTATTAAAGTAACAATCCATAAAGTCATAATCAGTCCAAAAGTCAATAGGCCTTTTTAATAAAATTTGATTTAATTTCCATTTCAGGAACAACTCTCTGAGAAATAACCCATACACCCTTGGAGTTTTCCTGGTGCAAACTAATGCACATTCTATATCTACAGTCTTGTTAACCCTTTCCCTACTTCTTCCTTTTCTTTTATGGATTTATCCAATTTTTCTTGAAGTTCTTTATTAAGTTGTTTGTACTTCATAGTTTTCAGAGAAAGGTACCTAGGCCCTATAGTTTTCTCTTTATGTTCCTCCTTAGGTGGGGGCAAAAGTAGTGACCTATTATTGAGTAGTTGTGGCTGTACTTTTTCTTCTTTCTTAGTCCTTGTTTCCAATTATGTTTCTAATCTTTGGATCTCTTTATCCTTTTATTCATTTCAAAGAGTCATTTTAGTCAGATTTTCTTTTGTTCCCTCCAACTATGAAGACAATTAAATAATTTTCTTTTCAAATTGTTATTTCAACTCATTTTTTTCTATTTGATATCTCAATGCTTCCTCATCTTTTTTCTTTAGTTTTTCCTCTAACACTAGATTTTGCATTCTAATCTCTTCCAGTTCTTTTTCTAACTTGGATATCCTAAGAGCAGTTTGAATTTGTTCTTCCTCTTTTTCCTCTAAATTTTAATTATCTAAAGGGGTCTCTTCTTCTTCTATGGGCTTCTTCCCTTCACAGTGGATGAATACTTCTTCATTGTGTTGAGAAATTTCTTCTTGTTGAACTCCTATATTTGGCATTTCAATTTTTTGAAAAACTTCCATATTTGGCACTTCAACTTCATGTTCAATTTCCACATTTAACATGTCAACTTCCCGAAAAGGAGAATTAGAATCTAACAAATTAACATCCTAAAAAGGGGAATTACGAGCTGACAAATTAACATCCAGAGGAGTACATTTTGGGCTTTGCATTGGAGGTTGTGACCCTCCTTCTTCCTTTTCTGACTCCTCTTTTTAAGGATGTGTTTCTTTCAACACCTCCTTTTCAGGCTCTTCTTTTTCATGTTCATTTTTTTTAGACGCATCTTTTTCAAATTCTTCTCACCCAAATTCATCTAGATTGAAGGAGGAAGGAGTCTTTTCAGATTATAACTTTTCTTGCTCCATCCTTTGTGTTTCTGACCTAGTTTTTCTTGTAGGTCTTTCAATCTTTACAATTTTCTTATTTTTGTAGCTTTTCCTCTTAGTATAAGAACCCTCTGAGGTTTTCTTTTCCTTTATTTTTCTCTTCTTTGCCGAAACACAACTTTCTAATTTTTGCTTCCCAGTTCTCTCTATTGGTTTAGCTAGGTTTTTTGTCAAAACCTCTATTTTTCTTTGCTTTTCCTGAGCAGAACTCTATTTTTTTATTTTTAGGTCTCCCTATACATTTGACTAGGTTTTTCGTCAAAACCTCTTTTTTCTCTATTTTAAGTGTTTTTCTCCTAGAGATTTTAGGGTTTTCCTCTTTCTTCTCTATATTTAACAATTATTTTCTCCATTATTCTTCCCAATTAGGTTTTTGCATGAAATAATGTTTAATTATTAAATGCATTATCCCATTATGAGTTATCTATTTTCTTTCTCCTTGCATTTCACAGTCATTTCAATAAATTAAGAGAAAAGAAAAGCAAGTAGATTAACCCTTACTTCCGGTTTAGTTACACCATGTCGGAAATGATTAAACAACTTGAGTGGCAGCCCTAAGATGGTGGCAAACTAAACTTCGTAGGTGAAAAACTTCATAATGCATAGTGCGATAGATGCCCAGGGCTCTTGTAAACTTTTGCGCTCAATGCTTGTATTCTTCCCTTTGTGTATATGAAAGAGTGGAAAAGGTTCAAGTGGAACATGGAAGATTTCTAGCAACTCCTGCAAATTAGAAAGACAAGGTTGAATAATATCACCTTTTGCTAGAATTCCAAACAAAGCAGTGATTACAATGATAGATACCTCAACAGGTTCTCCTCTAACCATAGTGAAATTGATATGGAATTTTTTAATAAACTCCAACACTATATCCCATTCGTATCCTTCATATTTAAGGATGAAATCCAACCATCCAGCTTGCTACAAATATCTCTTTGATTCAACATCCAAGGTGATTCCCTTTGGTTTTGCCATTCTTTTGTACCCCATTTTAAAAGACTATCAAATTTTAGAAGCTCAGAGATTTTCCAACAATGTTGGAAACCAATTTCTAGAAATGGAAATCCTCTTCTATTTTTGAAATGACAACATTAAATTTCCATCAAAATGAATGACAAGATATCACAGTGAATGCAGTATTAACTCCATGTACTTGCATGCCTATTAAGTCTCATCAAGGTACTGACACCAGCATGTCACATACGTCTTAACCTTATTGCCTATCACTTTGCCTTGAAAACCATCTTGTCACATTTATTACTTAATTAAGTAACGATGAGTCCATTTGTAAATTTAAAATAAATTATATCTAGCTTATCAAACAATCATAATTTAATCCTTTAAGCAACTTTATAAACTGTAATTAATGTACTTCAGACTTCAAAAAATTCTTGGTGATATAAATGCTTACTTGTCAGTGATGAAAAATTCAAATGATGGTGAATACTAATAGTACGTGCCTACTTAATCTATGTGATCCACAACCAAACTTGATCTTAACAAAATCACCATTAATTAATACAAGACATGTTGAGCTCTACCCTTGTTGTAGCCCACTTGTTTCCATGTGCTATGTCATTAATTTCAAAATTTTCATCTAATCTTGTACCTACACATTTACACAAAAAAATTAGTAATAAATGAAGCTGAAAGCTTCTAATAGTATATGATCATTTCTTCATGCTCCTGATTGTCATGAATTGCTACAGTCATCATTCAAATGTTTTTCCTTTCCTAATTTATCAAGAACTACCAATCAAGAGAGATCAGGAGCAATCAGGAGTGATTTATGAAAACTTCAAACATTGGAACTTCCATTTGATCAAGCATGATCAGGAGCTATTTATAAGATTGAATTGCTCTAATTTTTATTTTGATCAAACATGATTGGAAGCATTTTATGACCCTTTAAATCATTTCAATTCCTTCCTAATCAAGTATGATTAGGAGCTATTTATTGATTATCGATAATCAATCCTTTGTTTCCATTTTGGTCAAGCATTATCAAGAGCTATTATGAGCTATCACACTTAATCTGACTCTATCAAAATTTTCATATTTATTCCTAGGAGGCTTTCTTTTCGGTTTTTGTAGAGTAAACCACCATTTCTGGTTTTCAATTTACTTTGTTTATTTGTGGCCATCTAAAAATGGATCTAAGGACTGACCATTTCACCAAAATAAGAAAAATATTCCTTAGTAAAATGCTCAATTCTTGTTTGAAGCTTTGTGAAAAATTCCTCCTTAGATGATGGTTTATGATACAACTTGAGCCTATGCCCATTTACCAACATATTTTTTCTCTCTCCATCTATAGGTATTAACTGAAAAACTCCATTTTCAAATACTTGTGCAATCTCATATGGCCCAAGCCATCTTGTATGTAATTTTCCCTTAAATTCCTAAAACCTTGAATCAAACAATAAAGTCCAATCACTTGCAATAAATTGCTTACTGCGGATATTTTTATTATGCCATTGTTTCCTTTGGCCTTGAATGATTTCAGTTTGGTTCAAAGCTTCAGTTCTCATCTCATCCAACTTATTGAGTTGCATTATTCTATTCTTTTGTGCTTTAGTAAGATCTATCCCTACATTTACAATTGTTCTAAGTGTCTCTAACTCAAACTCAATAGGAAATATAGGATTTTTTCCATAAACCATCTCATATGATGAAAGTCTAGTAGTTGTCTTCCACATTGTATTATATGCCCATACAACTCCACTTAACCTATCAAACCAGCCATTCTTCCTAGATAAGACTATTTTTGTGAGAATATTTTCTAGCTCTCTATTGGTCACCTCTACCTATCCATTTTCTTGAGGATGGTAGGGTGCTGATTTCCTATGTTGAACTTGATATCTAGCAAGAAATTATTGAAGCATTAAAGACATGAATTATGGCCCTTGATGTGACACAAGTTCTTTAGGTGCTCCATATCTTTGTAGAATATTCTTGTATATGAAATCTACAACTTTCTCCTCCTTGGTAGTCAGTAATGCTTTGACTTTTTCCTATTTTGTAATATAATCAGTACATACTATTATGTAATGATTTCCCTTTGATGGAGGATCTATTGGGGCAATGAAATCAGTACCCCACTTTTCAAATGGCTCAAGTGACACTTGTGTTTTTAGTGGCATTTTTGTTGATCTTGTAGGTCTCCCCATTCTTTGACATTGATCACAGTGTCTGATGTAATGAGATGTATCTTTAGTCATAGTGGGCAAGAAATAGCTTTCTCCCAAGATTTTATGCACTATTCTTATTGTGGAGTAATGTCCTACTCCTGATTTATCATGACATGCTCTCAATATATCATATACTTTAGTTTCCTGCAAACATCTTCACATTACATTATCTGGGCACATTTTAAATAAACAACCATTAATCCATTCAAATCAGGAACTTTCCCTAATAAATATTTTTTTCTATTTTTCTAAAAAGTAAGGACATTTCCTACTTACTATGTAATTCACAATATCATAAAACCATGGTGACTGAATAGATATTGTAAATAGATGTTCATCAGGAAATGTATCTTCTACAGGTTCATTGTTACCCTATAAAACCATTCTTTACAGTAATTCATCTACAACATTATCTCTACCTGGCTTATCAATGATGGTTATATCAAACTCTTGTAGTAATAACAACCATCTAATTATATGTCCTCCCATAATACCTTTTTTCATAAGATAACGGATAGCTGCAATGTCATATATACAGTGATGTAATGTCAGAATTTATTTATAGCAACTACAACTGCTAAAAAATCCTTCTCAATAGTAGTGTAATTTAGTTATGTTGGATTGAGGTTTTTTCTTACATAATATATAGCATGCATTGCTCTAGATTCATCCTTCTACCCAAGAAATGCTCCTATTGAAAAATTGGAGGCATCTGTGTTTATGTGAAATGGTTCGCCCCAAACTAGACCAACAGTAATAGGTGAAGTTGTTAAAGCTTGTTTGATTTGATCAAATTATTGCTGACATGATGGAGTCCACAAAAATTCAGAGTCTTTCTTTAACAAAGTAAAGAGTGGACCTGCAATTTTATTGAATCCCTCAATAAACCTTTTGTAATAACCAGAGTGTCCGAAAAAAATCCTTACATCTGTTTGAACTTGAGGTATGGGTATTTGTAAAATTATTTCAACTTTCTTTGGGTCTACTTTAATTCCTTCTGTCATCATTAAAAAAATCTTCTCATGGTTTAAAAACATCATATGTTCTTTGCATTTATTTAGGAATTTGTCCAAACTTTCCAAATATTCCTCATAGGTTTTTCCATGGACCGTGAAATATTCCATATAAATTTCCACACATGTTGTTAGGTCCACAAAAATAGCAAGAACAACACATTGAGAGGTTGCAGGAGCATTACATAATCCAAAAGGTAGAACCCTTTAATAAAAGGTACCCCATGGACATGTAAATGTTGTTTTATCCTAGTCCTCTAAAGCTACCTGAATCTGGTTGTAGCCATTAAACCCATCAAGAAATTAAAAATAACTACTTCCAGATAAATTGTCCAATACCTAATCTATGAAGGGTAATGGAAAATAATCCCTTTTTGTAGCCTTATTTAGTTCTCTATAATCCACACACACCCTCCATTTCCCATTTTTCTTAGGTACAAAGACTAAGGGAGAAACCCATTTGCTATCTAAAATAGGACAAATAAATCCTACCTGGAGTAATTTATCTATCTCCAATTTCACAAAATCTCTTAGCATAGGGTTTATTCTTCTCTGAGGTTGTCTTATGGGTTTGACATCCTCAGTATATATGTGGTGTGTACATATTTCTGGATTGATTCCTCTCATATGCTTATAATCCCAAGCAAAGGCTTCTATATTTTTCTCCAAAATTCCTTTTAAACCTTCCTCTTGTTTTACTGTTAAGGAACTGTTGATAAGTAGAAGTTTATCTGCTTGGGCAAGAATTTGTTTTTCCTTTTCCTAAAGATTCAAGGGATCACCAATTAAAGTGTTCAAAGGAAAAGGATGCGATAGAAGTTGATGAAGTAACTAATTCTCATCATATTTTTTGTTTCTAGCAAAAGGACATCATGGTAGAGTTTCAGAGGCACAAAAACCTTCCAATTCTTCTTCTTTTATGTCCATAGATTCTTGATATTCCTTAGCATGCTCTGCCAAGGTCATCATTGCAAGGCCCCTTATTTCCTCATCTTCATAATTAGGATCATCAATCAAGATTTGATTATCATATTTTAAAGAAGGTTTTGTTGGTGGATACAGAGTTAATTCCTTACGTCTAATCCCATTATAAATAGTCATACTACTAGATCGACAATCAATAAGTGTGGAAGTTGTTGCTAACCAAGGTCTCCCTAAAATAATAGGATAATCGGTCTTTCTTTGTTTAGTTTGTAAAATAAGGAGGTCGAAAGGATAATCCTAGGTGTTAATAGTGATAATGACATCCTTATGAATTCCTTCAGGTTTTGCAATTGATTGATTGGCTAATTGCAGAATTGTAGTTGTTCGATTGACATTCATAATTCCTATTTTTTTATTGTTTCAGTAGTAATAACATTAATAGTGGCTCCTAAATCAATAAGAAATTTTTGAATTTCAACATCATTAATGCAAAGAGTAACTACAGGACTTCTTGGATCACCATACTTTTGTGGAATTAACTTTCATGATAAAACATTAGACAACTTCCCTCCAACTTGAATTGTTGGGGGCAATTTATTTTTCCTTCTTGTTGTTTTAACACACAAAGTTTTGATTATCTGGTTGATTTAGGGTATATCACGAATAGCCCTCAAAATGGGAATTTCAATTTTTTATTTTCTTAACCTCATCAATAATCTGGGGATCAACCAAATCATTGGTTTTATCAACTAGTTCAACCAATGGTTCTTGATGAAATCATGAAGGAAATGGTGCTTGTTTAGAATGATCTTCCTTAGTTTCTTTTTCTATCTCCTTCACTAAATTTTGTTGTTGATCTTCCTTAGTTTCATCAGGTTTTGATGGTATAACTCTATTCCTTAAATAAATATCCCCTATTTGAATGTTGTTCAAATTAACTGTGTTAGGGTCAGCATTATAGGCAGGTTGCTTAGGTTTCAAATTCTTAGGATTAGGAACTGGCTGAGTAGGTATCTGAGGCTGATTGACTGGTTCAGAACTTGAAGGTTGGTTTGATCCATTTAGATGATTCTGATTCTATGGTTTCTTTGGCCCTTGATTAGGCTACCACCAGTTAGGCTACCATTGGGTCTAGTTCTTTTGCCATTGAGGTTGGTTTGTTTTTCACTAAGGCTATTTCCATTTTGGATATTCAGGTTGTCCCCATGGTGGTATCCAAGGGTTTGTTATGGGAGGTGGATTTTTTATTTAATGAGGGTTCCACTGTGATTGGGAGTTCCATTGTCCACAAGAATTCCATTGATTATTCCACTTATTTGACCCAAAATTAGAATTATTTCTAGGCTGACCAAAGGTGGAGTTAAACTGTCTATGTCCTACAAAATTCAATTCCTCTTCTACTGGTGCTGGTTTTTTCAACTAGTTCCTAATTTCCGGAAGGAAACTATATTTTCCAATAGAGTGTTTCTTTTCACATATCTCACATAGATCTACTTGATTAAGAGGACATTCTCTCAATGGATTCTTATCCTTGCATTTAGGACAGTAAATGGAAAAACATTCAACTGTTCTTTTATTTGGCCGAGAACTAAGATGAAGGAGAATATCCTTTCTTAGGTTTGCAAGTTCTTCCATAACTTTGGAGACATAAACAAAGGAATCCTTGTTCCTTCTCCTATAACCTGGTCTTGTTCTAGAGTAATTCCTAAAAATCTCAATGATTTCCTCAAAGGCTTTTTTATTAGTATCCCCTTTTCCTATCAGATTTAGGGCTTCTCTGCAATCATCATCAATGCCTTTAAGAAATATGGATTTACTAATTTCTTGATCTAATCCATTTCCATACCTTTGTAGAACAAATTGATACATTTCTACATAGTCCTCTAGAATCTCATCTTCTAACTACATCATTTTAAACAATTCTTCCTTCCTATCCCTGACTCTACAATAATCTTGGTATTTATATATAAAAACCATTTCCATTTCATCCCAAGTGTTTATTGAATTTGCATTCAATCACATAAACCAACGTAAAGTTGATTCCTTAAGAGTGGAAGGAAATAATTTGAATTTTTGATTGTTAGATGTATAATCATAAGTTTGACACAACACTTTGAACTCAAATAAAAACTGATCATGATCTTCCAAAGTTTTCCAACAAAATGTAGGCAAAATAGAGGGTGAGATATTTTTCATTCATGGCTCATTTGCTTGGACATTTATAGAAATGGAAAAGGAAAATTTTTTGTTAGGAACCTCCTCCTCCTGATCTCTCTCTCCGATATTTTATGATTGGGTGGATTTTATCCTAACAAAGGGTGAACTCGTAGTACTAGACTGAGATCCTTCTAGATAAACCTCTAAATATCCTCTTACAAGTCTTCCAAACTGGCCTCTATACTTGTTCATTAACTGATAGAGAAATTCTTACTGACACTTAAGGCTTAGATTTTGTTTTGAAGCCAAATATTTTCCTAGCAACGACACCAAAAATGATGGTAGGATGTCATTTCTGTCACAATTCCTACTCATTTAATTTATTTAATGTCAATCCAGGGGTGTCTAAAGCTATTTGCGACAAGAGTTGGATCGGTTTTTGGGGGGGGTTGGTTTTGGCTTGATTAGGAGAATTTTGGAGTTGTTTTTGCTAGATCAGGAGCATTTCTATGCTATATCTATTTAATAAAAAGTGGTTCTATTTTATCCTTATATTTCCTGATCTATTCTAAATAACCTTTAAAATGGAAGTTAAACAAAGAGGGTTTATTTCAGGACAACTCAGAGTATGATAGATTGGAAGATTAACTTTATCTACTTTGCTAGATCTTGGGATCTATTTAAAAATTAACTAATTTCTTTTGAAATAAACTATTCCATTCCTCACTTCACTAAATTGACAAGTAACTTTTCCTCTTTGCACATAATCCATAAAAAAATGATCTAGACTACTTCAGATCTACAAATGACTCTTAACTAAGAAGTAAACCTTGAAAACATTAACCAATAAAATAAACTCTGATCTAAGATTCTTCACAACATACAACAAATGAAATGATTTTAATATTTAACATAGAATAAAAAAAACCATAACAATAATAAGTGAACTTATCAACTAAAGGATCACCTTCCTTCCGAAAATGGACTATTCCACTTCTAGAAAAATCTAGCACATATTTGAAATCAACATCTTTTCATTTCCATAGAATTTTCCCAGATACAAATGAAGTACAAAGAAAATGATTCTAACTTAAAAATAAAAAAAGAAACTACATGAGAAGGATAAAAAACATGATACAATCTAACATCCAACTGTGTTGGGGATGGATATAAATATCCATCTTTATTTCAAAATTAAAAGATAAGTGGGAAACTAATCTAATCCTAGTCTAATATATATCTTGGCGTGTAAGAGCATAATTGGTGTGGATCTTGGTAACTGCATTTAGTTGAATTGAATTCTAGATTTCTAAACAGGATGTGCTCTACTGGAGATTTCGTTGCAGTTGGTAGATTCTTCACTTGGAATGATGAGTCAAATGGAGATTAGTGGATAAACAACTCATTTAAGGATGAGTCACAAATAATCTAGCCATTCATCACTTTTAAACAAAAAATAGTTAAAATCAAGTTGAGAAATAAATATCAGTCTAGTTGCATAATAAAGGTGCACTTTTCATAAAACATTCATGCATTAATCACCACATTAATCATGCATTAAACAAAAATAAGAATTCACATTGAACATTCACATTCTAAGTCTTTATACATCATTAAGTTCATAAATGCATACATAAAGGAAAATATTATGACTTCTAAAGCCAAAATATAAAGTATTTAAAAAGGTATAAACTTATTAATTATGAGGTCTTTACTCGGCCTCATTAGTGATGATTTTTTCTCTTCTTTTTTTTCTTAATTTTTGAGGGGATTCTCTGAAATTTAGGTATAGTACTTACAAAGGTGCATTCTATTGATGGGATCCGGTAATGGTTCACCTTTAGGAGTAGCAAGTTAATAAGTGTTAGATCCATATGCTACAGTTACCATGTAAGGACACAACTAATTAGGCTCCAAAATTTTGGGTCTCTCTCAATCCATTTGATTCTTTGGATTCTCTTTTAGGACCAAGTCACCAATATAAAAATGTCAAAATCAAACTCCTTTGTTGTGGCTAAAATGAAGATGATTTTGATATGCTTGTAAATGGGCCAATGCATTATGTCTCTTCTCGTCTAGTAACTCTAGCTCATGCAAATGGGATACATGATACTCCTCATCATTAATAAATTGTTCCATAAATACTCTCAGCCCGATGGTAACTCAACCTCTATGGGGAAGAATGGTATCAGATCCGAAGACAAGGTAATATGGAGTGGCTCCTATAGGAGTGTGAATGCTAGTACGATAGGCTCATAATGCTGAGTTAATTTGGATATTCCATTCATGACAAATAACATCTATAGTCTTGTGTATGATTTTAAGGATATTTTTATTAGATGCCTCAGCTTGACTGTTACCTTGGGAGTAGTATGGAGTAGTGAAGTGGTGATGGATATGGTATCTTTCACACAATTCTCAAACATCCTGATTATTGAAAGGATGACCATTATCTATAAAAATGGATTATGGGACACCATATCGACATATGATACAATTGAGGATGAACTTGGATATTTTCTTACCAGTGATATAGGTCACTGGAATGGCTTCGATCCATTTTTTGAAGTACTTATCTATAGTAAAGATGAACTTATGACTATTGGTGGAGGTAGGGTTGATCTTTCCTAGGCTGAGTCCTCACTAAGAGAATGGCCATGGTGATGTAATTGGATGAATCTCCTTAATAGGTGCATGCATAAGATGTCCATGTAAATAAAATCATCAACATTTTTAAACAAAGGGATAGGTGTCACATTCCATATTAATCCAATAGTATTCCATTCACATAAGCCTTTTAGCTAGAGTAGGACCAACAGAGTGAGCTCCACATATACCATTGTGTAGTTCATGTAAAGACATTTTTTCTTCCTCTGAATTGAGACACTTAAGGAGGGTGCTATCTAGGCTACAATGGTAAAGGGTATCACCGATGATGACATATTTGGATGCTTGTTGGATAAAGGTCTTGCATTGGTTAGAGGAAAAGTTAGGAGAGATAATTTGGTCATGTAGGTCATTATTAAATTTCCTATACTAGGGAGAACCAAGACACAAAATTTCACACATGAGCTTGGATTCAAAGACATCGAATGCTAGGATCAACGATTTTTCCAAAAAGAACTCATATTGTGACACATTGTTAGGTATATCCAAGAGGGATCCATTGGTGGACATTGCATCATCTACTTTGTTACGAATTCTTGGAATCTACACAAAGATAATGATATTGAAATACTTCTCGAAACCATCAACTATTCTCTTTTAGGGTGTTATTTTTCATTCTTTATGTCATAATAATCATTAACCTAGAAGATAACTAGTAGGGAATTACCATAGACTTGAAGGTTCTTGATTTTCCACATGATAGCCATCTAGAGTCCTGTTAGCAATGATTCATAATCAACCATGCTATTAGTGCAGGGAGATGCTATTCTCTATGACTTAGGTATTGATTCCCATTGTGGCGTGACAAAGAGGATACCTATCTTGAACCATGATTGTATAAGATCCATCAAAGTAAAACTTCCATGTGGTAGACGTCTCTATTGTGTATATGGATTCATCAAGAAAATTAGATATTAATGGATGATCTAATACTATTGAAGTTTCTACAAGTTGATCATTAGTCACTTGTCCTTTCATTTCCTTACGATCAATATATTCTATATCAAATTCAATCAAGATCATGGCCCACTTTTCTAATCATCCCATTAGAGTTTCTTTATTTCAAGGGATCTATCTTTGTGACCACTTTTTTTCTATGATTCAACATGTAGTGTTGAAGATTTTGAGTAGCAAAGACAACTAAAAGACATACTCGTTCAATAGGACTATAATTAATCTCATACCCCACAAGTGTATGACCAATATAGTACATACCTCATTATTTTCCATCATTACATTTTATGCTAGAAGGATCCCAATGTTGAGAAGGCTGTCGATATGTATAGTATTATGTGTCTTCTATCAATAGGAGGAATAATAACTTGAGGAGATAAAAAATAGTCCATTATTTGTCAAAATTCCTCTTGACAATGATCAGTCTATATGAATGGGACTCCCTTACAAATAAAGTGTTGAAATGGTTGACATTTGTAAGCTAACTAAGCTATAAACCTTCAAATATATTGCAACCTTTCTTGTAGGGTATGTATATGGCTTAATTTTATTGGCGGAAGCATATTGGATGATGGCTTTTACTTTTACAAGATTGAACTCAATAACTCTATGAGATACAATGTATCCTAATAGTTTGTTGGATTCAACCCCAAAGAAACACTTTTTCAAATGCAATATGACCTTCTACTCTTCTAACTGTTTGAATATCTTATCCAATACTGCTAAGTGGTTGTCCCTTGATAATGATGTAGTTAACAAGTCATCAACATATTCCTCCATGAAAATATGCATGTAATCATGAAAAATGGTGGTCATGGCTCTTTGATATGTTGCTCCAACATTCTTAAGACCAAATGGCATGATGTTCCAATAATAAGCACCCCAAGCACAAGTGAAGGTTGTTTTATGTTGGTCCATGAGGGTAATTATGATTTGATTATATCCTGACAAACTATCCTATTGGAGTGAAAAAGAAACTAAGAGGGGGGGGGGGTGAATCAGTGATTTTAACTATTTTCACAATTTTAATAAAACTGGAATAAACCAGATGTATGCTCTCATTTATCAATGATAAACTCATTCATGTATTGAATGAAATCACATAAATTGAAATGAGAATTATAATAGTGAAACATAGCATATTAAATCATTCATGCAATAAATCAAACGAACCATAGATAATCAAATAGACACAAGATATGCCAAGTGGAAAACCCTCCTGGGGTAAAAAAACCACTCCTAAACTATTGCCTTTTTGGGCTTTCATTTTAATAATGCCTCATAGGCTGATTTCTGAGCACCAACTCAAGGAGTACCAACCCCTCTTTTAGAAACACCAATTTCAAGGAGCACCAACCCCTTTTCTGTTTTCAATCAGACATACAATGATATAGAGAATCTCTTTTTTAATCTAGTTTCTCTCAAGTGCCTCTTGATAGATAATGTTTACAATCCTCAAGGTTCAAGCATGACCCTTCAGAATTCTAACCATTGTCAAGCCTTGAGACAGCTTGATAAAATAATTCATATTTTTCATTTTCAATCTCAATGCTCAACTTCTCTTCAATACAAAATCACAGTGATATGCTCACACTAGTTTTTCACTTTTTGTTTCATATATTTCTCATAGTTCTTCAAAAATAGTTAACACACTCTTTCTTTTTTTCCCAAAAAAACTAAGAACCCCTATTACTCACTTAATTTGCAAAAACTAGAACTGAAAGCCCTAATCTCTCTATTTTCCTGCTTAAATAGATTCCATCATTACATTTTTTGATATTGTAACAGTAGTTCATTTTCTTCTTCAAAAATAACAAAGGTGATTATCAGAATACCCATTTTCTATTGAACAACCTTGCCAGATGTTCCTGTGTTCCTATGTTCCTGAGAGAAAAATCATCATGAGGGTTTTCTTCTAACAGGAATAGTCCAGAAACATGCAAATTAAGAAAACAAACTGAACCTTGTCCTCTCAAGCAACCTGCAAATGCAGTGCTAATTGAACCAACATTAAAACTACTAAATATTCGATGAACAATAGCCACTAAAACTACTGCAATAGTAAAGTAACTGAAACCACATAAAAATGCACCCATGAACAATTATCAACAAATCCAGGTGAGAAACTAAAAGGATTTGTAGACTTCATGATTACCCACAAACCAAAAACACTGACCCATAATTCTGATATGGTAAACTATTGTGAAATGCAATTTAGATTATGTGTAACCATTTTAATTCTGACCACGAAAAGAATAAACCCATTTTTCATCTTCCATATAGAAGCAAACACATATCTTCTATTATCTATGCAGAGAAGTAACGGTTCTTCAAAGCAGTTAAAAGGATGAATACCTGAGAATACTAGAAGATATTTTGTCATGTAACAATTTAGCGGACCAACAAAGCAGCAAAGCAGCATGAGCTTCTTCCAATTTTGAGGTCTTACCTATTGACAGGACACTGACAGGAGAATCGACCATGGTAATGGTCTTTCATATTCCCCCATATGTTGTCCAAGAAATTCATAAAACTTGCAAATACAGTGAAACGACTCTGAGGATATTTCCATAGTGGTGGCCAAAATAGGGTTTGAAACCCACATATAATGAAACAAAAATAGCCGAAGACCTTTACCATTTTTGATAAAGATTGAAGTCTAAAAGGAGTGAATTAATAATTTAAAAATCAAAATGCATTTTGAAATCTGTGGAATATCCAATGCCTTGCATGCAAACCAACATCATTACCATTTATCAATTATTGACCAAGTGAAATGCCGACCAAATAATGCCTTGTATTATTTGACATGACCACGTTACACACCATATGCCAATTACCTTACACATATTTGTTTCCAAGTACTCAAGGTCAAGTCACTTCCATGGTGAAATTTTAAATCATCATAACCTTATACTTGTTGTCAGCCTTAAGGCCTAGTAATGTGTTAACCAAAAGACCCGAATCACATGCATAAGAATGATCAAATGTTTGCCATTATTCAAAATCGATTGCCACCATATAATGCCATTATTCAATGCCTTATGAAATATAATAAAGGCTAATATTCATGCTAAATTCAATATGTCATTCACCCATGCCAAATTAAGTATATTGAATGCTCAAGCCATTATCAAGTGTTTCATATACCTATGCCAATAAAAAATATTTAAGGAAACCCGATAGGGTTTTCTTAAGACAAAGAGACAATTGAAAGAATTACCTGACAGAGAAGCCCAACTCCAATATTGTTTAGAAAAAATTGTATCAATGTCATAATGGTAGAAAAACTAAATAAGCCACCATCATATAATTTTGTAGATCACAGTAGCACAAAATGTAAAATCAGAATCATGTCACTTGAACATGGGAACATAACGCTGTAACCAATATTCCTTATGATTTGCACATGGAGTCAAGAGATCAATGCCAATAAAGATAATATCATAATATGAAGTAAGTATGCCAATGACAGAATGGAAATAGTTCAACTGAGTAAACAACCACCAAGATGCCAAACTGAAACGAATATTGTCATCAAGGACAAATAGCAAAAGAGAAGTTCAACAAACTCCCCCTTTGTCCTTGATGCCAAAAACTAAGCGACCAAGCCAAAATACTAAACCAAAACCAAGAGCTCATAATTCTCCCCCTTTTTGTTACAAGGGAAGAACAATGAATTTTCATGAAGCTACATATATAGCAATGGAGCATCAAAGTATGATCTGCAAGGAGAGCTAACCAGCTCCCCCTGTCACCAAGATAGAGTATTAAGATAGTAAGGATTGAGAGATAACTCCCAATCTTGATCGAAGTATTTCAAATAATTATTTAGCCAAAGGCTTAGTAAATATGCCAGCAACCTGTGCTTGTGTAGGAACATATTGCACAAAAACCTCATTAGCCAACACCTTTTCACAAAGAAAGTGAAATTTAATAGCAATGTGTTTAGTGTGAGAGTGCATACCAAGATTTTTGGAAATATTAATCGCACTAGTATTATCACACAGAATAGAAACAGGTTTAGGAATTTCAATACCCATGTTAGATAGGGTTTGTGACATCCAAATTACTTGAGTACAACAAGATGTGGCAGCAATATATTATGCTTCAATAGTGGAGAGTGAAATAGATTCTTGTTTTTTATTTTTTCATTCCACTAATCGATCACCAAGAAAGAAAGAAGCGCCACTGGTGCTTTTTCTATCATCCAGAAAACCAGCCCAGTCAAAATTAGTATATGCTATTAATGAGAAATCATTACTTCTAAGATATTAGATTCCATAATCAAGAGTACCTTGAACATATTTAAGAATCCTTCTAACAACATTAATATGAGATTCCTTAGGAGATGACTGAAATCTTGCAACCATGCAAACAACTTGCATTATGTCAGGTCTTGAGTCTATTAGATATAACAGGCTTCCTATAATTGACCTACAGTCAATTGGATTTACAGCAGGAGAATCATCAACCTTGCTGAGTTTATAGTCAGTAGCCATTAGAGTGCTAACTAGATGACATTCATCCATTTGAAATTTCTTTAGCATCTCTCTTGCAAATTTTGTTTGAGAGAGAAAAATACTAGTTCCAAGTTGAGAAATTTGAAGACCTAAAAAGAAGGATAGTTCTCCCAACATTGATATTTCAAACTCAGATTCCATAATCTATGAGAATTTTTGACTCAAAGCAATATTGTTGCAGCCAAAGATAGTATCATCAACATAGATTTGAACAACTAGAATATTAGAACCTTGAATCTTAACATAAAGATTGCTATCTACACCTCCTCTAATAACTCCTTTTGAAAGTAAGTAACTGCCCAGTCTAGAGTACCAAGCTCTAGGAGCTTGTTTTAGGCCATATAAAGCCTTTTTCAGCCTATTAACATGATTGGGCTTGTTTTTGCAAGTAAACCCTTCAAGTTGTTCTATGCAAACTTCTTCATCAAATTAACCATTTGGAAAGGCAGTTTTTACATCCATTTGATATATAGTAAAGTTTTTGAAAATAGAATAGGCCAAGAATATTCTAATGGATTCAAGTCTAACTACAGGTGCAAAGGTTTCACCAAAGTCAATACCTTCTTGCTGAGCATATCCTTTGCAGACATATCTGGCCTTGTTGCGAACAACATGGCCATTTTCATCATGTTTGTTTCTGAATATCCATTTTCCTCTTATGACATTTTTGTCATCTGGTCTTGGGACTAGCTCCCAAGTTTGATTTTTCTCAATTTGATCAATTTCATCCTGTATTGCATTAAGCCAGCATTCATTAGTTAGAGCTTCATCAATTTTTTTGGCTCAAACTGTGTAATTAAATAGAAAGCAGTAAGCTCAACTATGTGAGATTTTTCATCATAGTTAATATTTCTTCTCCTTGTTTGAACTCCTCCAAATTTATCTCCAATAATTAGATCTTTAGGATGGTTTATAGCAAGATATTTTGAAGGAGTTTTTGTTACACATTTTTTAGGGCTAGTTTCAGCATCTTTAGATTTTTCTTCAGCTAGTTTAGGACTTGTTGATTCTATTTCAGGCTTTGTTGATTCAAAGCCTTCTGAATTTATTTTAGGTTCAAATTCTTCTTCCTCATCATCTTGCATAGGTTCAACATCTAAAAGGAGATTTTCATCAAATTTGACATTGATAGATTCAATAATCTTATTAAGCCTATTGTTAAAGCATTTATAGGCTTTGTTGTGAGTAGAGTATCCTAAAAAGATACCTTCATCAAACTTGGATTGAAAGCTGCCTAAGTTATCATCATCTCTCTAGATAAAGCATTTGTAGCCAAATATTCTGAAATATTTAATTGAGGCAGATTTACCATACCACAGTTCATATGGAGTGAAATTTGATTCCACTCTGATTTGTACTCTATTCAAAATATAGATAGCTATATAAACAACTTCTTTTCAGTACATGTTTGACAGTTTTGCTTCATCTAGCATGGTCCTTGCCATCTCTTTTATAGTTTTGTTCTTTCTCTCAACAACCCCATTCTGTTGAGGTGTTTTGGCAATAGCATATTGTCTTTCTATGCCATGTCTTTCACAGTAGTCAATGAATTCTTGTGAGGTGAATTCACCACCTTTATTAGATCCTAGACATTTCAATTTTAAATCTAACTCCCTTTCTACCATTTTTCTAAAGACTTTAAAATGTTCAAAGGCTTCAGATTTATTCTTGAGAAAGGTAACCCATACCATACAAGAGTATTCATCAACAAATAGCATGAAATATTTCTCACCATTGATAGATCTAGTCCTTGTAGGACCACATAAGTCTATATGAACAAGTTGCAGAGGTCTAGTAGAAGAATGTTCTTTAGATTTAAAGCTTACTTTTGTTTTCTTTCCTTTGAGACATTCTTTACAAACTGCATTTTCAGGTTTTCTTAGAATAGGAAAACCTCTTACATTCTGATTCTTAATAATCCTAACCATATTGTCAAAATTAATATGACCTAGTCTCTTGTGCCACAACCAACTTTCTTCAACATGACTCATTAAGCACATGCCTTGATTATTTTCATTTCCATATGTGTCAAGGAGATTGTAGACATTTCCCTTAGTCCTTCTTCCAAAAACAATAGCTTTTCCAAGCTTATTTTTAATCTCAAATCCCTATGAAGTGAACAAGACCTAATAGCCACTGTCACATATTTGACTCAAACTCAAAAGGTTGTGTTTTAATCCTTCTACGTAATACACATTGTAAATAGGAGTGTCTTAATTCAGAAGAAGTGAACCTCTACCTTTGATTTGTATACCTGAGTTCTCTCCAAACTTCACATATCCACCTACATAATCTTCAAGATTAGTGAATTTTTCTTTGTCACCAGTCATATGGTTTGAACAACCACTATCCAGGACCCATAAGTCATTTTTCTTGGAGTGGAAAGCAGTTTGAACTAACATAGTTTTTTTCTATGTTGTTGATAGTTTTAAGTTTCCAAACCTTTTTAGTTTTATGTTGTTTATTCTACTGATCAGCTTTACAATGCTTAGCGGAATGACCCATGGAATTGCATGTGAAGCATATAATCTATCTTGTAAAGCCAATATTTTTCCTATAACCAAATCTAAGTGTTCTAGGATTTATAAATCTGCAAGAGCTCACTTTGTGGCCAAATTTGTTGTAGAAATAACAATACCCATCAAAAAAAGGGTTATAATTATACAATATTTTGTTATTCCTAAAAGGATGAGTATGATCCTTATCAAAATTAGGATGTTTGGATTCAATAGTTTTGTTTCCAACAACAACATTATCCTTTGCAATGTCATTTAAAAATTCACCTTTCATAAAACCAATACTTGTTCTGTCCTTGTTTAATTTCTGTTTACTGAGCATGTCATTCAGTTTAAGAGTACTCTCATATTTCTCAATGATCTTCTTGAGATCAAAAATCTCATGTTCAAGTTTTTGAATTTCTTGGTCTTTAATATTTATGCCAATACAAATACAATCTTCAACTCTCTTGGTTTCTTCAAGTTGATTTTTCAATGAGACAATTTCAAGATTTGTGAGTTGCTCTTGAGCAAGAGCTTGAGTAGAGTTTTGATCTTGAACAAGCATTTGTTTTTTGAGTTTTCTTAGCTCTTTTAATGCACATTTCAGTTCACCTTCAAGATTCACTTCACCAACTTCAGCATCATTGTTGTTAGTTTGTTCTTGTTGAATGATTTCAGCCATGAATAGATTTTCATCCTCATCATCTAAAGAATCTTCAGATTCAGAGTCTATTTCATTTTTGCTAAACAAACTTTTCTTCTTTTTGAAGTTGAATTTCTATTTAGGTCTATATGCCTTTTTCTTAGGTAATTTTTCATATTTCTCATTGTCACTATTTGGATCACCATAGGAGCACTTTGCAGAAAAGTGGCCTATTTTACCACAGTTAAAGCATTTGAAGGGAAGTTTTCCCTTATACTTTCCAGAGCCCTTTTTGAGCTTTCTAACAAAGTGGGATTCTTTGGAATCAAAAAAATTTGATTCAGTGGCCTCAACTTTTTCTTTCCTTTCAGTATTAAAGGCAGTTTCTTTTGCAAGGGAATTGTTTTTACTTATTCTCATTTCATAGGCAATCAGAGTGTCTTCTAGGCTATCTAGGGTAAGCTAGTCAAATTGTTTCTTCTCTTCTAGAGTAGTGACCTTAGCTTCAAATTTTCTCGGTAATGTTCTAATGAACTTAGTTACAACATCAAATTCTCTCACTTCTTCTCCCAGACCTTTCATAGCATTGAAAATTTCATCAACTCTCAAGAAGTAATCAACTACTTTTTCATTGTCCCTCATTTTTATTTCTTCAAACTAGTGTTTTAGAGTGAGGACTTTTGACTATTTTACTTTTTAATTTCCTTGATAGATAGTTTCAAGTTTAGTCCAGATATCCCTAGTAGAGTTGTAGTGTATGAATTTGATAAAGACATCTTTAGTTAGTGCACATAGGAGAGCATGTTTTTCTCTTGCATCAGTTTCATATCTTTTCTTCTCATTAGAAATTGTGGGCAATATAGTTGGTATAGTGTACCCAGTTAACACTATGCTCCACACATCGAGGTCAGTAGAATTTAAATAAGTCTCCATTCTGATTTTTTAGAATATATAATCAGTTCCATCAAATAATGGAGCTCTAGTCATGGATGTGCCTTCATGAGCTTGAGACATTTTAAGTAGACTCCAAGGCCAAAATCAATCGTAGGTTGGAAATACCTATCAAAGGACCCTAGGCTCTAATACCAATTGTTGGAAAGAAAAAGACACTAAGAGGGGGGAGGTGAATCAGTGATTTTAACTATTTTCACAATTTTGATAAAACTAAAATAAACCAGATGTATGCTCTCATTTATCAATGATAAACTAATTCATATATTGAATGCAATCACATAAACTAAAATGAGAATTATAATAGTGAAACATAGCATATTAAAGAATTCATTCAATGAATCAGATGAACCATAGATAATAAAATAGACACAAGATATGTCGAGTGGAAAACCCTCTTGGGGTAGAAAAGCCACTCCTAAACTGCTGCATTTTTAGGCTTGCATTTTACTGATCATTTTTGACAATGCCTCATAGGCTGATTTGTGAGCACCAACTCAAGGAGCACCAACCCCTCTTTTAGAAACACCAATTTCAAGGAGCACCAACCCCCTTTTTGTTTTCAGTAAGACATACAATGATACAGAGGATATCTCTATTTCTCTAGTTTCTCCCAAGTGCCTCTTGACAGACAATGTTTACAATCCTCAAGGTTCAAGCATAACCTTTCAGAATTCTAACCATTTTAAAGCCTTAAGACAACTTGATAAAAATTCATATTTTTGATTTTCAATCTCCATGCTCAGCTTCTCTTCAATAAAAAATCACAGTGATATGCTCACACTAGTTTTTCACTTTCTGTTTCATACATTTCTCATAGTTATTCAAAAATAGTTAACACACTCTTTCTATTTTTCCCAGAAAAAACTAAGAACCCCTATTACTCACTTAATTTCCAAAAATAAGAACTAAAAGCCCTAATCTCTTTGTTTTCTTGCTTAAACAGATTCCATCATTACATTTTTTGATATTGTAATAGTAGCTCATTTTCTTCTTCAAAAATAAAACAAAGCTGATCATCAGAATACCCATTTTCTATTGAACAACCTTGCCAGATGTTCCTATGTTCCTGAGAGAAATATCATCATGAGGGTTTTCTTCTAATAGGAATAGTCAAGCAACATGTAAATTAAGAAAGCAGACTGAACCTTGTCCTCTCAAGCAGCCTGCACAGGTAGTGCTAATCGAACCAGCATTGAAACTACTAAATATTCCATGAACAATAGTCACTAAAACTGTTACAACAGTAAAGTAACCTAAACCACATAAAAATGCACCCATGAACAATTATCAATGAATCTAGATGAGAAA
This sequence comes from Sequoiadendron giganteum, assembly GCA_007115665.2. NCBI lineage: Eukaryota > Viridiplantae > Streptophyta > Pinopsida > Cupressales > Cupressaceae > Sequoiadendron > Sequoiadendron giganteum. Next base: position 575,302,348 of record CM021105.1, read on the forward strand.
CTAAAAATATTTGTAGACTTCATGATTACCGACAAACCAAAAACACTGACCCATAATTCTGATATGGTAAACTATTATGAAATGCAATTTAGATTATGTGTAATCATTTTAATTCTGAGCACAAAAAGAATAAACCCATTTTTCATCTTCCATACAAAAGAAAACACATATCTTCTATTATTTGTGCTAGAGAAGTAATGGTTCTTTAAAGCAGTTAAAAGGATGTATACCTAAGAAGCCGGAAGAGATTTTGTCATGTAGAAATTTACCAAACCAATAGAGCAGCAAAGCAGCATTAGCTTCTTCCAATTTTGAGCTCTTACCCAGTGACAGGAGACTGACAAGAGAATCAACCATGGTAATGGTGTTTCATATTCCCCCATACACTGTCCAAGAAAGTCAAAATGCCAACAAATATAGTGAAATGGCTAGGAGGAGATTTCCATGGTGGCGGCCAAAATAGGGTTTGAAACCCACATACAATGAAACAAAAATATTGGCCTAATATTTCCAAAATAAAAACAGTCGAAGACCTTTACCATTTTTGATAAATATTGAAGTCCAAAAGGACTGAATTAATAATTCAAAACTCATAATGCACTTTGAAATCCACAGACTATCCAATGCCTTGCATGCTGACCAACATTATTACCATTTATCAATTATTGACCAAGTGAAATGCCGACCAAATAATGCCTTGTATTATTTGACATGGCCACGTTACACACCAAATTTCGATTACCTTGGACTTATTTTTTTCCAAGTAATCAAGGTCAAGTCACTTCCATGGTGACATTTTAAATCATCATAACCTTATACCTACTTTTGGCCTTAAGGCCTAGTAATGTGTTAACCAAAAGACCCGAATCACATGCATACGAATGATCAAATGTTTTCCATTATTCAAAATCGATTGCCAACACATAATGCCTTATGAAATATAATAAAGGCTAATATTCATGCTAAATTCAATATTCCATTCACCCATGCCAAATTCAGTATACCGAATGCTCAAGCCACTATCAAGTGTTTCATATACCTATGCCAATAACAAATATTTAAGGAAACCTGATAGGGTTTTCTTAAGACAAAGAGCCAACTGAAAGTATTACCTAACAGAGAAGCCCACCTTCGATATTGTTCAAAAAAAATTCTATCAATGTCATAATGGTAGAAAAACTGAATAAGCCAACATCATATAATTCTGTAGATCACTGTAGCACAAAATATCAAATTAGAATCATGTCACCTGAACATGGGAACATACACTTGTAACCAAGATTCCTTATGATCTACACATGAAGTCAAGAGATCAGTTCCACCAAAGATAATATCATAATATGAAGTAAGTATGCCAATGACAAAATGGAAACAATTCAACTGAGTAAACAACCACTAAGATGCCAAATTGAAACAAATATTGTCATCAAGGAAAAATAGCAAAAGAGAAGTTCAACACATCCATGAGTGATAGAATTTATTATCCCATTGTCAGGTCCACTATAATGTCAATGTTTGACCTAATGGAAAATTATTTTTAGGACAATGTTTATTTAAGTCTCTAAAGTCTGATAGGACTATCGAATTTTATTATGGTTCTTTGCATTATATTTCAAAATATTAGACTTTCACGGGTTATCTATAGGCTATGGTTTCATGTTTCATGCATTAGGGTTCACCTACAGGTTAAAACCCTCTTTAAACCCTAGCATTGTTCATTCGTTAGCCTTTTTTTATAATCGATCATTGATTTGATATCACATGTTCCTGGTTCCTTAAGTCATGAATTACGTCATATTTAAAGTCTTGTTGTCATCAACCCCAACTTTTTAGTCTTACTAGCCATGTCCCATTTAAAATATTTGGTTAAAATATTAAGTCCTGTGGGTTATGAAATTTTTATACATTATTGTCTAATGTTTTGCATCCTAGGCTTGAATCAAATTAAAACTTAAGTTATGATAACCTAGTGAAATGGCCCTGACTTAAGTCACATCTTAGAGAACGTGCATAAAAAGGGTTTTCAAGAAGGCTCAACATTGTCCCACATTATAGGTGTTCATTTTTCATTGGTCCTAGCCATACCACATGAATAAAAAATTCATAAAATTATGAGTGTAGGATAGGAGAAAGATGCCACGTGTCTAGCTTTCAAAGTGGACCTTGTTGGATTTCAAATAGTTTTGGTGGCAAGCCCTTAACCCAAAGGAACTTATGGTTCCATGTGGCACAATCACGTGACCATTCCCCACCATCCCATGGGGGTTGCTTCAAAGGATCTCAAATGCATGCAAGGGTGTAGGGGATTGACAACTAGAAAAAATTTGGTCTTCTAAAGGACCATTATAGAAAATGAAATATTTCGTTAAATATTAAGGCAACATAAGGATGGTTAAAAGGTGTATATCTACATGCACGTGGCTATTTTATATCAAGGTAATACAAAAGATGAAATGATCTTGGTCATTTGAAGTTTCAAAGGATTAAACATGTTCTTAAGTTTTCCTAAGTGTGGGTGGACCCTCATCATTCAATCCTCGCTGTTCATTTGAATTGGTATTTCTATAAAAGAAATCCATCAACTTCATTTCAACCCTAACCACAATCTTTGAATTTTTTCTACCTTGAGATCTATCCATCAATTGTCAACATCAAGCTTATCAAATACATTGCATACTACAAATCTGAGAGTAAACAAAGAAAAATGGAGAAGAGTAATGGAGATAAATCAACTAGGCATAAAGATTGAGTATTATTGCTTTATTTATTTTTATTTCTATTTTTATTTTTTCTTTATTATATGATTAGGGTCTTCATTAGCTTGAATTAGGTAGTTTTGTGGTTTCTATCATTGATTCATGCTCATTCCCAAATTCTACCCTTATCTACATTTGCTGAACCCGATGTTAACTAACTAGATTTTTCAAAAAAAATGAGAATTTTTTTACTTTTAGGAGTGTGACACAATCATTCTATGTAGCATCACAATTGAGTCTTCAAACATGGTGAGTGCAGGACCATGGGGGTCCAAAAAGTGGCGATATGACGTAAAAGTGGCTAATGACAGTTTTTAAATTTACATTTGATGAAACAAAAAAGGGTTTATTGATAAATTTTTTAAATTTACACCAATATAAGATATGACTTATTCAGAATTAAATAGATAATTATTATTGATTTTCTGCATGCATTCTAACTAAAGTCTTGATTGAGAGGCTGATTAAAAAAATCTATAATTCCTAAATGATTTCATATTTTTTGAATCCAAAAGATGTAGCACATTCTATGCTTCCCATACTATAAAAAAGAAGAAGTGATTTTCATAATTTTTTGACCAATTTATGGTTGTCAAGAAAACAAGTTATAATTTTTTTTAAAATTTCTAATAAAGAATTCATGACTAATTATTTACTTGCAAAAAATTATAAAAAAAAATGTGGCACATCCAGGCATGTGTCCTCTACTTATATTGAAAGTTTCAAAAAAATATATTAATTTTTCTTGTACTTAGGTTGGTTAGACATACACTTCCTTTCTTTTCTTTTTTTTAACAAAAAATTAGCACTACTATATTGAAATTTCAAATTTTCACTAAATAGATTTATTTTTTCCAAAAGAGGACTAGTATCTTAGAATATACATTCAATTTTATACAAATTCTGTTCTTACATATTTTTCAAATTATGTTAATAACCTATTCAAATTTTTATGTAAAGTTTCCTAACTCTATTTTCTTTATCACTTAAGGGCCTAGTTTGGACCCCCATGATCCTACACTGACCCAATACCACAATAATTTTGTGATGCAATGCATGCAAGGCCTTATGCACAACATATATAGCCTAGAATGATGCATCTGGCTATTATCTTGCAAAATTCAAAACCATTAAATCATTATTGTTTTATATCATTTTATTGGCTACTGGTTAATTATTCTAATTTTTCTTACATCATTTTCATCATCAAATTTGTTGTTTTTTGTTAGATATCTTTATTTTTATAGTCACAAGTATCTACACTACAATCATGCCATGGAATGACACAATTGTCTGAAAGTGAACCACAGTCGCCATTACTTATGTCGCAATCACCATTCTATAAGTTGCATTCATCAATTTATATAATGCATTACAACATCACATTCGAGCCTCTATGCACCATATTTGACTATAATAACAAAAAGAGGGTATAAATCTAAGATTTTTATTTTTTGATTTTTGCATTCATTAGGGAAGAGGTTTTTTGGGTTACTAATATCTTATTTCCAGCTTGTGGAAATCATTGGGAGAAGACCTTTTGATCTAAATTATTGTAAGGTTACATTGTGTGTTTTTGATTTCTAAACTAGGAACATTTGGAATTGGTTCTTAAAAATAACAAGTGTCTTATGTGTTTTGTGCACTTGCATGCATGTTTTATTACCACAAGCATGTTTAGCTAAAGTATCCTTTCCCCTTGCACTACATGTGATTCTTGGGTGATGATAAATAGTGACACAACATAGTCTTAAGTATTCTCTCCCATTACACTACGTGTGATTCTTAGGTGATGAGAAAGAGCATTGCACAAGCCTTCCATTTTTATTTTTGAGTAGGGTGGGCCTGCTAGTAGAGTTTCACACTTGGGAATGACCCCCAACATATATACCTCCATTCTATATAAAAGTGCAAAATATTGAAAGGTGAACATAATCCATTTGAGCCCTAGGGGATGAGCCTTTGGGTTGCAAGTCCACATGGGTGTTAGAGACTCAAGTCTTCCATTTCTATTATTCCATGGTGCTCTTTGAATTTCATGCCTATTTTGGTCCTACTTTAGGTACCCTTTCATCAATTATCACCCTAAAACACCCTAAAACAACATTTATAGGCCCCTAAGGTTCAATAGTTTTAACTTTGAGGCCTCTTATACCTAAGGAATCATTCAACCCCCGAAAAAAAACATATAAAATATTCAAAAACAACTAATCCCACTTCAAAACCCCTTAGTGGGACTAGGTCGCCCAAGTTGGCGACCTGGTCCTTTTTGAGGATTTTTGCATTTTTAAGCGGGAAAATGAATATCTTGTTAAAAATTCTCGATGGGTGTCGACCTCTTAGGTCAAAATTATTGAAAATTAGGTCTTGTTGCTTATAAATACTTGTTTTTAGGTCAATTTTCACTCTATATTAAAAAATTTGATCATTTTTTCACAAGAAATTTCAAGAGTCAAGTGCAAAAACATTTTCCTCAAGAAGTTTCATCTATCTTTCACAGCAAAGATGAAGCTTTTAGACAAAACGCTAGGGCTTTTTTAGGTCTTCAAGCTCACTCCACATTCAAGGACACACATTGCCAAAGGTTGAACATAGATTCCTATGGAGATTCATGGATAAATATAGGTTGAGGAGGTGCAACTAGCCACCAAGTCACACCTAAAGACCATTTTCAAAGTGACCCAATCCTCTATTTTAAGCCCATCTTCAGATTTGAGTTTTGTATCCCATTTGCATTTCCTTTTTACAAACATTTGTAATGTTTTAGGGTTTCTAGGATTGAATTCTTGCATCATTCCAAATCTCTTGCATTCATCTTATTCTAGCACAATAGAATCGGGTTTTGTCTTATTTCAGGTTTTCCTAGTTCTAGACACACTTAGGGCTAGGGTTTATGCATATTTTTTATCTCTTTACAAGTTTAAATACAAACTAGGGGTTTGACCAAGGAAAACCCCATATCAGAAACCCAAATATATTCTATTTTACAGGTTATTTTGTAGGTCTAAGTTTGGATTCCTGTGAAGAAATAAAGTACAGATCTGAGGCCTTTGTGTCCACTGTCAGTTTTCCAAAAAAGATGAAAGGGACTAGGTCATTGATAATGGTGACCTAGTCCCATTTGAGGTTCCCGATAAAGAAATTTTCAGATTTGACTACCCAGTTGGCTAAAATCAAGTCCAAAGCAATTTGTTTGGAAAGGGACTAGGTCACCCCACTTGGCATAAGTGTCCTTGTTGACTCAAAACTCAAATTTTTTGGGTTTTCAAAGGCTTCCACAATTTATACTTTAGCCTTCTTTAGTTTCTAGGTGCACTTTTTTGATCTATTAGGTTTGTTTTCTTAATATTGCCTTTATTTTCTCATTGTTGTATTTAATCATGTGTTTTCCAACAACATAAGTTTCATTTCATTACATGTAATAGTTAGCTTCCTTTACAAGATTTCAATACTTAGCACATTTCAACACATATTCAATCCCTAGTATTGAATGAATCACAAGATTTAATGCTCTCATACAAAGGAAATTTCTCTTCCTTCTAGGTGAAAATCCTAGAAAGTTGTAGGGGACTCACTCCTTTACCCCACCCAAAAGCATTAATTTTTGCGATTCAGTAAGAACCATTATTTTTAGAAACCTAAGACCTATTTTGGTCATCTACTATTTTTGGTATAAAGGATGTGGATTGTACCCTGAAGTTACCATGTCTGGTTCTTGGTTGAGGTGGTATGGTTCCTAGTTTGGATTTAATTGTTTCAAGGTGAGAGGTGTTAAGGTGGTACATGACCTTGGAATACTCTAGCTTCACCCTCTCCTTTTTCTCATATTTAACATCACTTGAAAGGGTGAGGTAAGCCCACTTTAGTAGATAACCTTATTACTACTAGCTAGGTTGTGCTTGCTTATTGTTTGTGAACCAGAACCAAGCGAGTTTTATGGAAGAAACCTTGAAAAGTACTTGCTTACCATAAAGTCAAAGATTCAAAATCAGCCAAATCTATTTTTCAAGTGTTTTTTGTGTTTTATGATCAAATTTGGAATTTCCAAAAATAGAAAACCACTTAGAAAACATCAATTTTAAGCCAAAAAGTAGAACACCACAATTGTCAGATATTACACTAAAAATTTTAGTTAAAATGATGAATATTTTAGAAACCCTAGGAAGCTAGAAAACCACATTTGTTTGTGTGCTACAATTGACTGGTCCTAAAATGCAATTGATTGGCTTTGCATCACATCTGTGGCTTGGAACATCACATTTGTCACAATATTTTTCTAGGGGGGAATATCTATACATCCAACTTCTAGTTTCCTTAGAAACATTGACTATGCACTCAAATCTTCTATTTGTTTAGGTTCAATCATTTCATCATTTGCCTTAGGTTGGCTTTCATACTCTTAGTCTGCATACACCATATCATATCTGATTCCATCATCATCTTTGAGTCTTAATATTAGGAGTCTTATCACATTATTAAGTAGACCATAGTCTCATATTTAGGTATATTTACCTTATCATATTTTATTTATGTTATCCTTAGGTTGAGTCTACAACTCATGTGTCTAGCTTAGGCTCACCATTTATCCAATTATCATCATCATCATCTTGGTTCTCATCCTCTTTAGGTCTTAAAATTTAGAGTTGTTACTTTGGTTCATCATAATTTCTTAGCATTCTCTTTTAAGGTTCAAAATTTCATATCCAAATGAGACCATAGTTATAGTCTTATTCCCATTACCATATTTCATCCCATACAATCATAAGTATAGTCATAGTCTCATTTATCACTTTTCATACCAAATATAGTCATAGTTGTGTTCCTATCTAGCATTCTTATATTCCAAAAATTCCAAAAACATAGCATAGTGTAATTGTCATCTTACATTTCCTTAGTTTGCATCTTCATATTTAGTTGCATTCATTCCAAAAGTCTTAAAATCCACAAGTAACAAGTCTTATATGGTCTTCACTAGGTCACAAAGGTAACAAAAAGACATGGATTCCTCATATGATCCCAACTTTAATCCAACTAGCATTATAAATTTTGGGTAATCCTCAAACCAACCTCAAACATAACAAGATGAAATTCCAAACCCATTTTCCACTCTTATGTTGAATGAGGTTAACCAAAGTATAAACCCCAAATATTTTGAATGAGCTTCCCAAAATCTTAAGATAGTGTGTATCATAGAAGAGATGGTCAAAGCGAATCCTAATAATTACTTTCTAGAAGTTTCTCAAAATGGTACCAAGTTTCCCTTTGTTTTTGACACTACCACAATTGTATAGGTAACAACACAAACAAAAACTCAATATCAAGGTCATAACACATTTTCACAAGGTCATCCTTCCTTGCAACAAATGCACACTAGTATGCCTCTTGGGGGAACTATAAATAATGTGACAACTACACACATTCCCCCTAATCCAACATTTGGGACCAAAAGAACACATGCAACATCTCAAGGACCAAGTCCCACATTTTCTAATCCATTTGGTTCATCCTCTAGAACTATTGGTATGACTTTTTCAAATCCATTTTCCATAACATTCACTCAAAATACTGCACCATCAACCAACACAAACACAAATCTAAATCCAGACCCACCAAATAAGACAAGAAGGATTCATATTGCCACACCAAGAGTACAAAACCAAATGACCAACACTACACCAAACACAAACATGTACTTTGGGTCAAACCTAAACCAACCTCCATCACAAGAACATGTCAATCCAAACTTCAACTTCATACCACAACACTAGCATACGAATAAAACTTCACCACAAAATCCTACCAATACTAATGGAAATACCAACACCGTGTTTACATCGCACTTCCAACTAGGCAATCAAAATCCTTCTCAACAAAAAATCAACCCAAATCTAACATTTGCATCCAACTTCCAAATCCAAAATACATTATCACACAAACACCTCAACACGCTTAACACCAACACCAAACCTCTTGTGCAAAGTAAAAAAAACATGTCACCATCACCCATGGAAACTTTGATGTAAGAAATACGACAGAAAATGGCAAACATGTGAGTAAAAGGGACAAAGAAAACATACTCAATGAAAGAAATATGTCCTTATCCCTTTGATCGAAGCATATACATTCCACCTTTCCCTCCACACTTTAATGTTCCCAACTTTAATAAATACAAGGGAAATGGGGATCTAGTAGAACATGTGAAAGAGTTTAGTATGTCTTGCATGGACATTGACTTTTGAGCTAGTGTACTTAATGAGATTATTCCCATGTAGCCTTTTGGGGAAAGCTCTAGAGTGGTTTAAAAACTCACCTCCTAGGATAAGAACATGGGGTGAAGTAGCTAACAAGTTTATCACACAATTTTCCTATGACATTGAAAGTGACATGACCCTTGCGAAACTATGCACAAAAAAACAAAAAAAAGGAGATTCACTTCATTCTTTTAAAGATGGCGAAGTATGGCTAGAAAATATCCTTGTCACATACCTGATAAACAATTGGTCCCTATCTTTTTCAAAAATCTCAACATGAAATTAATGCACCAACTTAAAATCATTGTTGCAACACATTTGAGGATTTCATTAAAAAAGGATCTCCATTGAAAAAGCTCTTGTTGCAAAAGGATTGGTCAAGATCTTCAAAGAAAACCAAAACAATCCCAATGACAAATGAAAATTTTGGTCTAGAAATAAAAATATCACCAATGATGGGGTGGTTGATGCTAAAGTGGTTAACAAGGTTCACCCCACCATTCACCTCAAGTGTCCTTGCACACCGAACAGCTCAACAACAAGTCATGACCAAACTAAAAATGCAGTCCAAAACAACCAACAACATAGAGGTCCACCACAAGAAAACATGCCTAAAAAAACATATACACCCCTAGGGGAACCCATTGAATCGGTCTTGAAGAAACTATTTCAATCAAATTTCATTCAACTACTAGATGTCAAACCCTATGAACCAACAATTTTCAAACCAATTTGGTGGAATGACAATGAATTTTGTGAATACCATTAGACAAAGGAACATAAAACATCATCATATTGGAGACTTAAAGACCTTATCCAAGACCTTATTGAACAAGGTGACATATCAATGGGAAATTCAAAAGGAAAGATAAATGTTGACCACACCATTTTCAAGAATCCCCTATAAGACCATGGAAAATGAAAATCCTCCAATTTAGGGAAAAATACAAAAAATTATGCCAATTACACTAGTGTCTCATATGAGTATATTGTCAATAACAATCGAGCCTTTGATGACAATGTCTTTGCCATTTCTATCAAGAAAAACTGAGAATGTGCTATCATGACTTGAAGATCTAAAGTGACTTTGCAAGGGGGAACTTCAAATCCACAACCAAAAAGTTAGTATAACCTCCTAGACCATCTAGGAAAAACTCTCACGCAAATATCCATTCTTGAGTTGCTTCACATATCCATTAAGCATAAATCCATTTTGGACAAAGCTTTGCAAGAGACTTCCATTCTCACTTACCTAAATGTTAACCAATTTCAAGCCATGGTAGGATACTTAGCTATAACCCATCATGTCACATTTTTGGGGAAATATCTCCCTACATAAAGACCAAATCATAATGACCCATTACACGTTGAGGTATACATTAATAAGAAAAAAATCAAACAAGTCTTGGTGGATGATGGAGCAGGAATGAATACATGCACTTTATAATTGGTCATAACATTTGGATTCCCTTATGCTTGTATAAAAATGTTGAAGAAAATTATTATCAAGGCTTATGGTGATGAAAAGTGTTTATCCAAAGGTATAATCACACTTCTCATTAGAAATGGGCCTATTATTCAAAATATTATATTCCAAGTATTGGATCTAGACCTACCATATAATCTTCTCCACAGTCACCTATAGATTCATTCCATGAAGATTATTCCTTCCACATACCAACAATTCCTTAAGTTTCCATATAACAACACTAAAATTACTATATCAAGTGATTCTGACCCCTTCCAATATTGCATTAGTTTGAAAGGGAGCACTTAACATCAAGTTCCCATCAATTGGTAAGCTTCTTCATTAACTTCATCACATTAAATTGATCCTTCTTCACTAACTAAACCCTCCATTCCATCCACTACACCTTCCAAACCTAAGGTCCAGATCCATGACATAGGATATGGAGAATATAACATTAAGAGCCTATTTTACATTGGTAAGTTGCCTGCATCACCAAAATATTATGTGAAGCATGGTCCTATTAAGAAGGAGCCTACTGTTTTCATTCATAATCCTCCTACTACATTCACTAAGTGGGGTGAACTAAGCAAATAAACTATAGGAAAAGATATTTCTACATGGATTGACAAGAATGAAGAAGAAACCAAGTCCTCAAAAATACCAATTGAGCAATATGGAAAAGGTTTCAAGATCACGAAACAACAAGGTTATGATGTACATAGTAGTATTGGTTTGAAAAACCTAGAATGAAAACACCTTTATTTCCTCCAAAGTTTCTAAAGAATAGAGGGTTAGGGTATACACCACCAAAAGTGATTCCTCCTCATACTAAGCTATCTTTGGGTAAAAATGTTAACACTTCTAATGAAATTGAGACATCTAAGGATTATCATATTGAAATGGACTCTACTGAATGGGAATAGGGTTCTAATAAATACTCTAGTTACTATGACCTAGTTGAAACCTTTTGGAAACTTGACCTATCCTCTTCTCAAACCAAATATATGAGCGACCATGCTTGGATCAAAACATTTTGGGATCCTAATGAAACCTCCATTTTTACCATATATGTCTATTCCTTGAAATATAATGATAGCGATGTTTACTTAACCCTCATTTACCCAAAACTAATAGAGTGGGATCAACAAGGATGATGCAGGAGCATCAAGAAGATTCAATCAGTTGGGACAAAGAACATTCAGTTACAACGAGTGACCTTGGAGTTTATTTTATTCCTTAGTATGATGGCTAGTTCAAAAGTTGTGGATTAAAGGGTTTGTTGTTAGGTATATCTAGTTTATCCACTAGAATTTTTAGATGTTTGTATGAAGATTTGATTAAGTTATGAGTATTGGTGTTCCAACAGTTGTTTTGTGATTTAGTTGGTGTTCCTGAAAGGAGATGATGTGATTCTAGTAATCTGAGTGTTGTGAATGATTCTGTGGTGATTCATGATTCTTTTGGATGTTTCTAGATCATGATCTATCTATGTTGTTGGTTTACATTGATTGTTGTGCTCATGATTGGTGATTTTCTTCTGGGAGTTCATGCTTTTCATGTTCATGGCCGATAGGGTGATTGTAGCATGTTGTCGATCGTTGAGGCTAATTGTTTAAGGTGTTTTGTGTTCGAGACATGTTGCTTTGGGTCCCTACTATGTTTGGGCTGACATTGGTTGATTCACATTGATAATCGCTTATTAATTTGCGCCGTCAGTTTGTACACATTTAATATTTTGTTGGGCCAACATGTAGTTGATGTTATCCTTAGATGTAGATATATATGATCGATTGTTTTGAGGAGATTGAAAAGATAGGAAGGTAGGGGGCGAGATGTGTGAGTTTTGTGTGCGAATAATGTTCTAATCTTTCAAAGGAAGAAATAAAATGTGAAGAACAATAGTCATGAAGCACGATAATGAATTGTTTTGATTTAGAAAGATCAAAGAGAAAAGAAATCTTGGATCAGAAGGAAGAAGCGATGAAAGAAAATTATTATATGATTTTTTTGTAATTCTTGGGTTGCGGCCTAGCATCTATAAAGCCTGAGTGGCTTATGTAATGTGTTTTGAGATCATAATATAATGAGGAGTGAACTTTGAAGGTTGGGTTTTTCCCTTTGAGGGTTTTCCAAGGATAATTCTTGTGTCATGTGTTATTGCATCTTTATGTTGATTATCTGTTAGCTTCTATTGTACATCTATAAGATCTGAGTGTTATTTGTTTAATCTGCGAGGTTGGACAGTCCCTCACTAGACCCTCCTACCTTGGACTGCATCAGTTGGTATCAGAGTTGGTTGTGAATCTGTTGGTTGGTTGTAAATCTATTTCAAAGAAGGTTGTAGAGAAAGTTGAAGAGTTGGTTGTGAATTTGTTGTGAAATGGGGAAGATTGGGAAAATAATGAAGAAGGAAAAATAAAACCTAATATGTGAAAGGGATAGTTTGAAGGAAGAATTGTGTGAACACAGGAAGTGTAATTTAGAATTGATGGAGAGGATAAAAGAACTAGGAAAAGACAAGTATGATGCTCTTGAAGAAGAACTGAAAAATGTAAGAAGAAGAAATGAAGAACTAGAAGAAGGGATGGATAAGTTTGAAGATATTGAAAAGGAAATGGAAGAAGGATTCAATTTGTTTAAGAAGTTGCACAAGAGGAGTAGAGATTTGGAGGAAAGTTTGAAAGAGCTGAACAAGGATAACAATTTGCAGAAGAAGGAAATATCTGACTTGAAGGAACATGCTAATTATTTGAAGGAAAATGAAAGATTGATATCCAAACCTGAAGTGTGTGATGTTGCAAAAACTTCTTTATAAAATGGGATCGAAGATGAAAGTGTGACTAAGCATGTAATTGTTGGAGATGGTATTGGTTTCAAAATCATGCAAAGAATGGGATACAGAGGAAAAGGATTAGGAAAGCATCAGCAAGGAATGACATAACCTATTGTACCAGTAATGAGAGAAAGAAATGAAGGCCTTGGATATAACAGAGGTAAGGATGTTGTTACAAGTTCAAACAATTTCAATCAGGGAAGACAAAGTATGTATTATTCATATTGTAATAGGCATGAACATGAAAACGAATTGTGTTGGGATCTATATCCTTGTAAGTTTTGTGGATTAAGGAATCATTCTAGGTAGATGTGTTGGAATAAAGTGAGAGGGAGAAATCCTAGGAAAGATTGTATACAGATAAATTATGGATGGATTGATGGGTCAAAATGGAAGTATGTTGCTCATAACAAGAAAGTTTTATAGATTGAAGCATTCATATGTTGAGGGAAAGGAATGATCATGATAAAAAGAAAGAAGAACTTATGCAAAATATGACAAGAACAATAATTAAAACTATAGAGAGAGGAATGAATAGAGTCATATTGTTTATCATAGTGAAGGATACTGGGGAGATGAAAGAGGATTCACTAGAGAAGGAACCTGTTTTCAAGTTTGGAGGAAGAAAGAATCAAGCACTAAATGTAATCAAGAACCTAATACTAGAGAAGCTAATAAAAGAGAAACAGTAAAGGATGCAAAGATAGTTTTTGTAGATGAAGAAGAGTCTGTTGATACAAAATTAGTTTATGCAGAGGAAGAGGAACCTTTAGGGGTATCAGATTTCATAGAGGAACTAGAAGAAGGTGAAGCAGTGATATTAAGGAAACATGTGAAATTAGTTCGAGAGAAAGTTTATGTGAACTAATGTGAAGCATAACTAGAAAGGGGAGTCTACATTGTAGAGAAAGAGGAGGTGATAGGATATTCTACTAGAGGAGAAATTTTATAGAGAATAGTATAGGAAAAAAATATGAAGAGAAGAAAATATAACATTTTGAGGTGTGCAAAGGAAATGCAATGATCAAAAAATGTTGCAGAGGAAATTTAGAAATGGTATTGATGGATCAAGGAAGCCATATGATTGTTCTGGAGCATGCAAGTATGTGTTAAATTTTAATTGATTGAAGCAGACATTGATCTTGAGGCAACTTGCATCTAGAAGTTTTTCTCAGATTGCAAATCATTGAGGCAGTGCAAGGCTTGCAGGTAGATCACCAAATCCAAATTACATTTGAGGTAGTTTTATAGGGTGGACTTGAAAAAACCACCAACCTTGAGGTAGTTACAAGTACCCATGAATAGACCACCAAACTAATTCAGAGATAATTGATTGAAGCAAACATTAATCTTGAGTCAACTTGCAGAGAAGGCTTGCTCAAACTGCCGACCCATGAGGCAGTGCAAGGATTGTAAGTAGACCATCGAACCTCGACCATGAAAAATTGAATAACCTAAGGAAACTTTCCGGGTGGGCTTTCTCAGACTGCCAACCAGTGGGGCAGTGCAAGGCTTGCAAGTAGAACGTCGAACTTACAATAACTTGAGGTAGTTTTGTAGGGTGAAATTGAATAGACCATTGACCTTGAGGTAGTTGCAAGTACCTATGAACAGACCGTTGAACCAATTCATTAACCTTTAATTGATTGAATCAGACATTGATCTTGAGGGAACTTGTGGAGAAGACTTGCTCAAACCGCCGATCATTGAGGCAGTGCAATGCTTGCAGGTAGACCACCAAATCCAAATTACACTTGAGGAAGTTTTGCATGGTGGAATTGAACATACAACCGACCTTGAGGCAGTTGCAAGTACCTATGAATAGAACACCAAACCAATTCAAAGAGACAACATATATTTTGACATAACTTAGCCCAAAGTGAAGAGGCTCATTTATCAAATAACCTCAAGAGTCTGATGCAGGAGAATTTGGAAGATTCAATTAGTTGGGACAAAGAACATTTAGTTACAAAGAGTGACCTTGGAGTTTATTTTGTTCCTTAGTATGATGGATAGTTTAGAAGTTGTAGATTAAAGGGTTTTTTGTTAGGCATATCTAGTTCATCCACCTAAAGTTTTAGAGGTTCACATGAAGATTTGATTAAATTATGAGTATCGGTGTTCCTGAAAGAAGATGATGTGATTATAGTAACCTGAGCGTTGTGATTGATTTTGTGGTGATTCATGATGCTTTTGGATGTTTCTAGATCATGATCTATCTATGTTGTTGTTTCACATTGATTTTTGTGCTCACGATTGGTGATTTTCTTCTAGGAGCTCATGTTTTTCATGTTCATGACCGACAGGGTGATTGTAGCATCTTGTGGATCTTTGAGGATAATTGTTTAAGGTGTTTCATGTTTGAGACATGTTATTTTGGGTCCCTACTATGTTTGGGATGACATTGGTTGATTCACATTGATAATTTCTTATTGATTTGGGCTAACAGTTTGTACACATTTCATATTTTACTGGACCTACATGTAGTTGATGTTATCCTTAGATGCGGATATATATGATCGATTGTTTTGAGGAAATTGACAAGGAAGGAACGTAGGGGGTGAGATGTGTGAATTTTGAGTGTAAATAATGTTCTAATCTTTCGAAGGAAGAAATAAAGTGTGAAGAAGAGTAGTCATGAAGCACGATGTCGAAATGTTTTGATCTGGAAAGATCATAGAGCAGAAAAATCTTGGAGAAGAAGGAAGAAGTGATGGAATAAAATTATTATATGAATTTTTTGAAATTCCTAGGTTGCGGCCTAGCATCTGTAAAGCTTGAGTGACTTATGTAATGTGTTTTGAGATCATAATACAATGAGGAGTGAACTTTGAAGGCTGGGTTTTTCCCTTTGAGGGTTTTCCCAAGATAATTCTTGTGTCATGTGTTCTTGCATATTTATGTTGATTATCTGTTAGCTTCTATTGTACATCTATAAGATTTGAGTGTTAGTTGTTTCACTGTGAGGTTGGACTATCCCTCACTGGACCCTCCTACCTTGGACTGTGTCAAAGGACCTCCAATCTTGGACATATTTGATAATGACGAATTGGTAGTTGTGTTCATGGGACTTTGAGAAGGAATACCAAGTGGGGATCATAAGGTTGGATTTATCATAGATCCTAAAAATGTAGCATACTTTGGGGAGTTTACACCCTCTAGTTGCAAAAGTGAGAAAAATGAAAAGAATAGGTATCTAGGTGAAAATTGAAAGGTGCCTTTAGACTAAGAAAAATTTAAAAAAAGGGTGTATCTGAGGGTGAAAACCTCCCTGAGGCTCCCAAAGATGGAGGTTTGGACATGCTCCCCATAAACCAAGGGAGATCTCTATTTCTTGTAGAAAAATCATAAGAGATCAGTTTTTCTACCAATGAGAGCCCAAGAATTGTGCACTTTGCAGCATCCTTGATAGTCACAGAGAAGTCGAAATTTGTCAGTTTCTTTTCAGAAAGAGAAATCATTTTTTCTTGGTCATACGTTGATATGCATGGATTGGACCCTAAATTATTTTTGCATCATTTTCAATTGTTCCCAAATGCAAATTTAGTTAAGAAATAGTTGAGAAATATGTACCCCTAGATCGCACTTTTAGTGGAAGGAGAATTGAAAAATTTACTTGATGTTGGTTCCATTCATCCTATAGACTACACAGAATAGATATCAAACCTTGTACCTACAAAAAAATCAATTGGTGGAATCATAGTTTGCATAGACTTTGTTGGCTATTTTTAATTCCTAACCAGATCTCATAGATAATCTATGGTTTTGTCATTTCCAATGGTCAATTATCTAGAGGGATAGGCCAATGGATAGCTGAAAGTTAAAATAACTTCCCCTCTACACTATGGGCTCTACAAAACTTGGGAGGGTGATACCATACAATATTCTCAAAATCTCTTGTGCCAATTTTTCCTAAACATTGTAAACAAAAAATATGTCCTACACATAATTGCTTGAAAATTACATAAATGCAAATATTTGGCAACATCTCTAAGAATTTAACATTTCATAGTAGTAAATCATGATATTTCATAAGACTTTTCAAAAAAAATATAATTGAATTTAAAGATTGAAAATATTTGTGTGTGGAAGACCCTAGAGATGCAACATAGACATAGTTTCAAGTGATTAGTGCCTTAACCTAGGGCATGGAGTCATAACCAATGTAATTAAAAATGCATAACACTATTCCCCCTAAACATAATATAGCTATTCAATGATGCATTACACCACTAAACTCAAAAATATTAACCAATTATACTTATCAGATTCTTGTATACATCCACACAAATATGTATCTCTATTAAAGTGTTTAACTTATTCTTTGAATGAAATAATTAATACAAAATAAACATCCAAATGAAATACAATAAAAAATAATTGAAAGATGTTTTATTCATTGCATTCATAACTAGTATGAAGTATAAAAAAGGAGAATATTGGCATTATAAATATGCTAGTGTATTCATAAATGATAGTACTATCATACAATACTTTCAAAATTAACAAATACTAGACTCTATAACCTAGAAAATGACTTAGACTTTATTTTCTTGCATTATGTATTACAAAACTCTCCAAAATTGATCAATCATCCCATGTAAATGGCCTTTAATTCCATTTTATAAGACAAGGGAGAAACAAGCCTCAGGCCATTTACACATGTCATATTTTGAATTGACATTCATTTACATTTCAAAAAAGACCTAACCATCCATGAGGTAATATCTCATATGAAACAAAATCACCTTTCAAGTTGTTGCAAAATATTCCTATGCTCCTCAAAAAAAACATGTTGAGGTACATGGTTGCACTTTTAACTAAAATTTTCAAAATACGATTACATTTGTAAGCTTGTGGATGGAATATTCTGAGGACAAAAGAAATTATATTTGTTTGTAACAATCTTTGTCCTTCAAAAAAGTCCATAATGTTGATATCTGATTCTTTGTTGCTCCTTTTCTTCATTCCTCTTAATGTGAACCTAGAAAAGCTGACCTGGCAGGTGAAGAAAAAATCTTAGTGTGCAAAGAAACAAGAATACCTCATGTTGTCATTGCAATAGTAGTTGGATGGTGTTGAATAGGCATAGAAGAAAAAAAGTGTCCACATCACCAAAACCAATCCCTACAAGTTAGTAATTTCATTGCATTTCTCATCCCATCTGCCATAGTCTTCATTTGAAGGCTAGTTGAAAGCCATGAAATCGTCAAATTTGTTTCTATATGGGCCATATTTCTTTACCACCTGATTTGCATCCTTGTCAAATTTTTCATAGAATTTATTGGTGAAGAAAAACATTTCCATGCTGTTCTTTAACATATCAGTTTTAACATCTTCACCTTCACATATCAAAACAACCTCTATAGCAATGACACTATCCATTTGTACTCTCCACTGCTCATATTTTTTCATAGCTCCATTACTTTCTAGAATTTCTAGCAAGAGGAAAAGATCATTCTCATCAAATTTCTAGAGAAATTCCTTAATTATTTTCTCAATGGATCCACTAATCCTTGAGAATCAGTGAATCCTTTTACCACCTTGTAGGTAGGAGCGATCTGTACTAGTTTATTATGCTTATGGGTAGAACCCTTAATTTTACCAGTCAATGGACTAAGCTTAGGTATCCATAATTGCATCAGTGGGATTTTCATTGATCTATCCCTTTCAAACATTCTTATTGCATCAAACATTAAATAATAACTTGAACAAACACTATTTACTCTTTTTATCGCTTTTCCCAGCTAGTGTTCAAGAACATTAGAAATAATGAGTACATTATTCTTCTTGTATAACTCAAAAATTTCTTCACATGCCTTTAATTGCTTGATCAAATCTCTTATACTTACACTTTCTCTTGGAGGAGGTGTAGCTAATGTTCTTGGAAGAAGCTCTGTAATTTGTCTCTCTTCATACACAACCATCTCCAAAGATGGTGGTGGAGAAGAAGGAGATGGAACAACTGGCTACATTGGTTGTTGAATTTGTAACATCTCAACTCTTAACTCCAATTCTACTAGCCTATGTTTTTCCTTATTATAATTAATCAATAAATCATTATACCTTTTTGTTTATGCATCACTCTTTTCTTGCAATGATTCAATAGTTTCCTTAGTGAAATGTGCAAGATTTACTACCAATGTGACTGCCTCTACTAATGTTGTATTAGAAACCCTTTTGATTATGAGACCCCCTCTTAACTCTATTGTCGATTCTACAACCCAAGGCTTATTTGTATTAGGGTCCAAAGCCCATATGGAAAGTGTTTCCCACTACACACTGAATGCATATCCTTTCAATGCACAAATTACCTCTTTATCAATGGAAAAAACCTACGATTCTTGCTTCCTGATAGTATCAAAATCAATGGTTTATGTCCAACCACATTCTAGTAAGAGGAGTAGGCCACTTTATCTTACAAGCCTTCTTCCCTCCTCAGGGTTCAACTATCTTTGTTTGGCTTTCATTTATGCAACTATTCTTGCAGCAATAACATCCCGAGCTAATTCTGGAAACTTATCCATTTCCTCCTTTACCTTGATTTCAAATTCATCTTTCTTGGTTCTCCAAAAAACTCCTTCAAAACATTATTTTTGACAAATTCATAATTTTTCATGAACTCAGTGCAAGCTTTATCTCTTATATCATCTACATTTTCAAGACTCGTCAAAAATTCCAAGTGGTTATTATGTTCTATGGGGTTGGAACTTCAAACTCCCTTTGGGGTGATGGCATTTTTTTCATAATATCATATGAGGTTATAATAACCTCATCATTTGAATCCAATGGACAATCAACAAGCCTTATTGCTTCAACCTTCCTTCTCTTTGGAGAAGATTCCCTAGGAGGTGAATCAAGGTCACTTATTGACTATGGAGCTGATAGTGGAAATTGTGGCACAGAGGATGAGGCTCTTGACTCCTCTAACTAAGTACAAGTAGACTTTGTTTTCTCTTTCCTTACTTTCCCCTCTGGTCTTCTTGTGAAAACATAATGTGTCTTGGGAAATTGGTATGTGGGCCTTTCCTCAATCTTAGGGGCTTTCCCCTTGTCCTGTTCAACTCCTAGCTCCTTGAGTTGCCCAACAACTCTATCAAAGTTCTGCAAAATTGTCTCTATTCTCAATATTTTCTCATCAATATCAATCTACATGTCTACATGTACCCTTGAAATTGGGATCCTTTTGTTTCTTTTCTTTTTCTAATTTATCAAAATCTAACCACTTTATTTTCCTATCTTCAACCTTGTTTAAATAAAAATAACTCATAGTTATATCTTCTAGACAATAAAAAATATGATAGAATTTTCTTATGTTTATCCTCACTTTTAGTGTAACAATGTAACTCTCATGATCATGGTTTTTGGCTCTACAAAATTTCATTTTTAATGGAGTAATAATTTCAAGGAAATTTTTCCACCCATCCCCTGTCTTTACAAAATTTGAAAACACGACATATTGAGGGAAAAGAGTTCACTTCTTTTGACCTACCAAATTTATGTCTTCAATGTTTCCTAGCTACCACATAACCTCCAGAAAACCAACTCTGAATGGCACACACCTTGGTAGCGCATGTGGAGTCACACTTGTTCCATAGACCTTGAGAATGGTATAATTAACATGTGGTATGACATATCCTCAATTGTGGTCTATCCCCAACTCAGGCCTCCTTTCCTTAGGCGTCAAGAAATCATGTAGTTATTTGGGGATTCTAGGTACATTCTTTACCAAATATCCCTTCGACTTTGCAACAAACAAATTGGTGAATGCCACAAAACTTGAAGTATGATAGTGTATATCCAAATGATGAGTACACATCTAGACTAGAAGGAATTCCCCTTTCTCATCCCTCAATATGAGTGGTAGATCTAGGCCAATCTCTTTATTTCCATTTGCCAAAAATATTTGGCATAGCAAGGAATACCACAAAATCCTTACTCTACCCTTTCCTTCCTTAATAACCATCAATACTTTATGGATAGAGTCTAATAAATATGTAGAAAATTCATATTCTATATTGATAAACATGTTTTGAATATTTTTAGAGATAAAAAGGAGGGTTTAATCCTATGATCTAGCACAAAGTTTGGTAAGTTCTCACAAAGTAGAAATCAAAACTATCAACTCTAAAGGGATCCTTATTTGCAGATGTGAGCTTCACTGTACTTTTTCCCTTCCCTTTCACCATGAATCTTGGCAAAATTGTCACTGTGTATGTGCTCGTATTTTGTTCATATTCCTTTTTGAATGCTTCCAAATCAATCTACTTAGTACAATTGGGGTTGAGTCTGAAAAAATCAATAATCCCTTCCTTGGTCAATTTTATCATTTCAACTCTAGCATGTGATCTCATAGCCCAAATGTTTGGGTCATAATTGGCAATTATGGCTTTAACTAGGTTGAAATCCAAATATACATTTGGAATCGCCAACTTTACAAGTCTAAATTCCAACCATTACAACTTGGCACATTGGCATTCTATTTTCCAAACTAGTATTTAAATAAGTCCCAACCTATAATACCCTTTATTTCAGAATCTCTAATACCATAGTACTTGTCAACAATACCCTTATCTATCCTTGGGTCGTGGAACATTAGCTTACCCACATTCTTTGTTGGTTGATATAGGTAATTGGGCCAATAGGTCTTCATGTAAGCCTCTTTTAGGGGTAGAACCAGATGTGTGATCTTTGAGTGGTGCCATTTTAAAATTAATTGTATAAATAAGGCTTTTTATAGTATGAATACGGTTTTAAGTTAAGTGTCAGGTAGAACTAGGGAAAGTGCGATAGAATGAAAGCAAGCAATGAAAATTCAAGAAATCTTCAAAGAAAATACTACCCTAGAATATAAGTTTGGAAATGAACCTAGCATGAGAAAATATTTTATGCACAATTGAGCATTTTTCCATACTTTGGCTTTGATGCACAATAGGCAGTTTTGTTAAAACAATTATTTTGAGAAATTGATGAAGTTTCATGGTGAATCCTTTCATAGGTAGATTCTTAAAATTGTCCTAGATTTAATGGTGAAGATTTTTCATTCATATCTCACATGGTTTTGGAGAATTTAATTTTCTTTGTTCTCGATTGGCAATTTTCAAGAAAATTAATTTCTGGAGTTTTATTAGTGCTAGGGAAAACTGGCTTGGTGGAAAGCTTAGGAATTTCATTCTACACATCTTGACAAGTTTTTGTGAAAAACTAAGTTTTTGGTTTAAAGTTATGCAAAAAGACATTTCCATGTCACAGAGTAATTTTTTTCTCCATATTTGTTTGTGCAAATTTTAAGAGGTATTCTTCAAAGAATTTTAATTTTTTTTGATTGAATCTTAAAATATTGCAATGACTAGAAGAAAGAAAATATGGAAAATCACATATGGGGCAGATGAACAATTAAATGTTTTGTTAATGATATGAAAAGATAAAATGAAATTTCATTTTTAAAAAAATGAATAAGAAATAATGCACCGAAGATGGAGAGGAACGGGTGCCAAAAATAATTTCTATGTTGGTAGATAAAACAGGAAGGAGAGGCTGCCATACTAGTGATGGAATTATTTGTTGAGGGGCTGTATACAGAGAGAGCAGTTTGGGTAAGAAGAGGCCACACAGGTTGTGAAGGTAGCTAGTAAAAGAATTACATCTAGCAAGAAGAAAACATAGAAGGTGCAACATAAATCTGATGAAATTAATATGCATAGGTTGAGAGAAGAATAACGTAGAAATTTAAATTTAGTTTTGTAGAGAATAAGGTATGAAGAAAATTAAAAGTGCAGCTATAGGCATACACACAAGGATGCATAAAAATTGAGGAGACAACAAGAATTTTTTTTGGTTTGGGGCAGAAATAATATAAGATGAAAAATAATTGTAGATTGTAAATACTCTATTTGTGAGTTATGCAATTGAATAAATACATTTGAATGTATCTCTCAAAATTGAAAGTAAGTTAGAGCTATATGAATTGATTTTTATGCAAATTTAGAATTGATTTTAATTGACAAATGGAATTGATTTTAATTGACAAATGTGAATTGGTTGTGGATTCATGAAATAAAGAATGAAATTTTTTTAATCTATGGAATTGAAATAAAGAGCTTGAATTTGTGTGAAGATTTTTCTCCTTCCTGCAAGAAATAGTGTTGATTTTCATTAATTGAAATTAAATTTTGATTTGGAGTGTTTTTTTTGTTGACTACATTAATGTTCATCTATGAATATTGAACACTATTCCTGAAACATTGGACCTCTTTTAGCCTGACTAATTTAACTTTTGTCACTAGTAACAGTCAATTTCTTGTGTCGAGTTGTGATCTCTTCCACTCAATATTTTGTAGCCCAACCTATACATACAAAATATAAAATTAGATACTATGCCAAATTTAAAAACTAGACAAATTATTTAAATTGATACATATAATATAAACACACTTACAACATGTTGGTAGTTTGATTCTTCTTGCCTATAATTCTTGAAATCATCAAGAGATGTTTTTCCTCACACAGGGGTATTTACAACCATCTATAACATAACAAAGACATATTTATAAAAAAATTTTGATATGTCTACTAATATCAATTGACACAATATAAAAATTATTAAACATAAATATTTGTACTCATACTTTAGTTAAGCACATTGATAATGAAATTGCTACACTAACACCAAATTTAAAATTTTCTCTTATGCAAGGAGGTGTGTCTATTGTATTTATCAACTAAACAAACAATAATAGAATAAAATCAAAAGTTCACAAATATATTTCAACAATAAATTTGAAATTTGCAAAAACAAACTTAAATGTGTTATACTATACCTGTGTAAATCCAATGTCATAAGCATCCATAACAATATGTGTACTAGATGGTGATTTGATGCCCACCTATTCAATAAAAATTAGTATTTTAAATTATTAAATATTATTTTGAATAGAAAGTTATTTTATTTTGATATATTATACAAGTTTTACCTCTAATACAGATGCAAGTGTACAAGTTGTTGCATGAATGCTCGATGATGTACCAAAATCTAGCATTACACCTTGAAATGCATAATTTTTGCATAAGTTTAATTCAATTCTGTAATAAAAAATATATTTACATTTAAATTTTTTAAGTATTTAATAGAGAAAATGTTATAAATTCAAAATCAACATACATGCATTTGACCAGTATACACCTCATTCAACAACTCATCTATCATCACTACATTATCTAATGCACCACCTTGATGATCCCCGTTACTCCTATAAAATCTATAATAACTGTTGAATAAGACAACTGATAGGGGGGATGAATTAGTTGTCATATAATTAAACCTTTAATTCAATTACTAGAACTAATCCTTAATACTACTTAAATGATTAAGCATCAAATGGAAATGTAGAAACTTAAATCTAACACATAAACATAATAACACCAAATTTACGAGGAAAACCCAATAAGGGAAAAACCACGGGAGGATTAACTCACACTATAGATAATATCAAAATCGATTACAAAAGGCTCACTAGCTGAAATAAGGACTCACTGTCTAAAACAAGGACTCATAGTCCAACAAGGATAACAACCTAGAGGGCTCACTACTATAGAGATACAAATAAGACAAATAAGACTTTTTATAAAGAGACTACAATCCCAATGCAACAAAGAATTCCACCATAATTACTCACATATATGAATGAATGATAGAGTTCACCTTCTGCTCACTGCATCTGGAAACTCAACATTAAGCTTCACACTAATCTGACACACTCTCAACACACACACTCACTGAATAAAATCAATTTCACATCAAACTGCACTTCCTCTTTTCTCTTATTGCTCTTCTTCTTTGCTCTTGCATCATGTTTCACCATTAACTCATCTTGCATTTATACCATCTTAAACTTTGGAACATATCCAAAGTTAGCCATCCAAATTCAAATTAGGTCAGTGCTAAAAAATCCTAGGGTGGAATTAGAATGAGGGCGACCCAAAAACACACTTCAGGGGACCCAAAAAGATCCAACATGCTTCATCATCCTCGAAAGTAGTATTCCGCACAAGGTCAGCCAAACCAATGTAAAACACATAGAACCATTAAGCACAAATCTTCTAAATGCTGAAACTATATTCAATAGAATCAAGGAAACAAAAATCTAGAACTGCAAGTCATAAGACTTCATCAAAGAGAAATCTAGACCAACAACATTTCTCCTAGACCTCAAATAGAACCACAAGAAAAATATAATTCACAACTGGTGAACACAACTTGCATTGTACAATGAATCAAAAACCAAAAATATGGATATGAAATCTACTAACAACCACAAATAACATATTTGAACTGCACAACCACGAACAACATATCTAAACCGCACAACCACAGGATCAAATTTGGACCAAAACCCATAGCAACCACTGAACACCTGCAACATATCTTCATTACAATTTTCTCAATATCCCCAAAATATACAACCAACAACACCTAGTAGATAACTAGTTGATGAATTGACATCAATGAAGACACCTTCAATGTTTCCACAATACTTTCAATATTTTCATTCTTTCAACAATCTCCCCCTTTTTCATTGATGGTAACACATGATGTGAAAAACCATCAAAGACAACATACTAGTTTTAAATACATTTTTATATTTTCTCCCCCTTAGAAGATAATCTCTTATATGCTTCTTTTCTCATTTTATTCATAAGCTTATTTCTCTCTTTTTCTTTTCACATGCTTCTTTCTCTCCCCCTTTGGCAACAATGGAAAAGGAAAAATAATATTTTCCATTTATTTCTCCTTTGACATGAAAAAAAAAATACTCATAATGACAACACCTGATACTACCTGCTCCCCCTAAGAGGTAGCCACCAAAACATCAATCTAGATGAAAGATAGAACCATAGATCCACCAGACTGATGCATCTCCATATGCATCTAGTTCAAGAAAGGAGGGGCAATAACCCCTAACTTCTCCCAGAGATACTCAAAAGTATCTTTAGGAAGAGCCTTCATGAAAATATCAATATTTTGATCCTTCATTAGAACATACTCAAGCTTGACTTCATTCTCCATGACCTTCTCCCTTAAGAAAAGATATCTGATAGATATATTCTTCATCCTCAAGTACATCACATGATTCTTATAAATGTTAATTGCACTTGTATTATCAAAAAATATAGAAGTGGGATCATCATATAGCGTGATATATTTCAATGTTTATTTCATCCATAGAACTTGTGTACAACAAGATTCAACAACAATATATTTAGCTTCAATAGTAGAAAAAGATATTGGTTCTTGATTTTTACTTAACCATGCCACCAATCTACATCCAAGAAAGAATGCACCACCACTTGTACTCTTTCTATCATGTACACATCCAACCCAATCTGAATGTTTGTTAAATACTTTCTGAATCAAATACTTGTCTAACCTTGCATACCAAGGTCTAGGAGCTTGCTTCAACCCATATAAAGCTTTCTTCAATCTGCACACCATATCCGGTTGATTTGTCAACTAAAATCCTTCTGGTTGTTCCATATAGACTTCTTCTAGCTCACCATTCAAAAATGTTGACTTGACATCTATCTAATAGACCTTAAAGTCTTTATGAGAAGAAAATGCTAAGAACATCCTTATAGCTTCTATTCTTGCTACCGGAGCAAAGGTTTCCTGAAAATCCATGCCTTCTACTTGTGAGTAACCTTTACACACAAGCCTTGCTTTGTTTCTATCCATTTCTCCATTCTCATTCAACTTAATTATGAATACCCACTTCGATCCAATGATGTTCTTATCTACTAGTCTTGGGATGAATTACCAAGTCCGATTCTTCTTAATCTGCATAATTTATTCTTTCATTGCTTCCTTCCAATGTTCATTTTGCATGCTTCACTTATAGTCTTCGGTTCAATCTCAGAAAATAAATAAAAATTCACTTTAGAAGCAACTTTTCTTCTAGTTAATACACCTTTTGTCCTATCTCCAATAATCTCTTTCTAAATGATTCTTCTATACATATCTCGGTGTCCTAGGGGACATCACTAGAGCATCTTCTTCTCTTTCTCATCTTTTTCCCGTTCTTCCATAATTTCTTCTATTCTTTCACAATCATGTTCATCAAATACATACCCATGAATATCAATAGAATTCTTTATTGTCTCATCAAACTTCACACTCAAGCTTTCTACAATCTTTCTCAGTCTTTTATTAAAACATTTGTATGCCTTGATTTTAGTAGAGTATCTAAGAAAAATGCCTTCATCACTTCTTGCATCAAAATTTTCCAAAGTTTCTTCATCTCTTCTGATATAACATTTCCTTTTGAATACCTTGAAATAGTCAACTATAGGAATTCTTCCATGCCATATTTTTGTAATGTAGAAAAATGTATCCTTGACATTTTCACTCATTTGGGCCTTTCTTGTGGTTTTTGACCTAGTTTTGCTTGGATTTAATTTTGTAATGTGCACAACACATTCACATTAGGTCTTGAACCCTTTTGAATCAATAAGAATTCTATGGTGTCTTGTAAAAGTGTTGTGAAGTGTTGTAACACATTTTCCCACTTTTATAAGACCTTTCTATCACAATTCACCTAAACAACCTCTTTTTATCACTTACCAAGCCTTATTTAAAAGTGTTATAAGGAGTTGTAACAAACTCTCACACTTTCCTAGGCTTGTCATCAATAATTTGACCCTTTCTTATGTTAAAATGACCCCTTAATGCACTTATAGGCCCTACTTAAGTGTGTTTTAGAGGACAATCTCGTTAAGCATCATTAATTATAACTTTAATTCTTGACATCCACTTAAAATTTCCCAAGTGGACTAAGTCTCCACCTTGGGCGGCTTACTCCCATTTGGCATAAAAATCAAAATTAATTCAACATTCTCATGAGATATTATTTTCTAAACCATAAGGTTGGCATGTGATGTGGAAATTAGGGAAAATCATGTATAAATATGTGGTTTTCTACTCATTTTGGGTTCTCTCCTTCCATTGTATTCTATATTCTTCTTCTCTTCATTATTCTTCTCAAGAAAGCTAGGGTTTTGGCATTCTAAGTCATTAAGAAAGCATTCAATGGTAGATTCTTCAACCATTGTTGCAGCAACTCAAGATCAATCACCATGGGAAGTTTCTAACTCCATCATTTCATCCTTCATTATCTTGTTTCTTCACTTGATTTAATTATCTTAAAGGGGTTTGACTAAGGCAAACCATCATGCCCTAACAATCAACATTTCTCTCTTTCTCTCTTTGTGTGTTTGCAGTTTTAGGTACTTTGAGGGTTTGGAAATCATTGAACAATATGTTGAAGACTTGTTGAGGGCATCTGCTTGTTGACTAGGTCAAGATCTACACAAAGACAACTATAGGCCGAAAATCAAGGTTTCTAGTCCAAATACTTGGAGGAACAAAAAGTGTAGGTCAAGAGCTTTTGTTTCTACCTTCGGACTTTCAGAAAAGACAAAAAGGGAACTTCCCCCACTTGTGGTGACTTAGTCCCATTATACAAGTTTTTCAAAGATTTCTACAGATCCGGATACCCATTTGGCTGAAACATGCTTTGGTACAATTTTTCATAATCATCTTGAAAAATGACTAAGTCACCCAGTTTTGAACAAGTGTCCCACTAGGCATAGAAAATAGTATTTCTAGAATTTCAAAGCTTCTTCAAGTCTACAACACACTTCCAAGTGCACAGCTTTTGTTTCACAATTTTCTATTTAGTTTTGTTTGCATTTTTAGTTCTTTCAACATATCTCAATGTGTCTTCAAACAAGTTACATTTTCTAAGTCTCAGAGTAATAGTATTTAGTCTCTTTTATCAATTTTCATCATTTAGATCATTTCATTTAGACATATTTATATCATACTTTCATTAGTCTTGAACGTGAACATTGCCATTTTGGTATCTCTCTCCTTTTAAGTGAAAACCCTAGAAGTGTAAGAGAACCCTAGGTGATACCAAAATCTTTGTTACAAGTTCATAGGGATTATTTGTAATATTTTCTCTTGTTTGAAATCGATTGAATAGATTTATATTAATAGTATGAATAGATTATTTCCAGTAAACTTTCGGCAAAATTTCCTCGGTAATCATCAACCTAGCAGCTTCTTAATCTATTCTATTTTTCCTCTCAACAACTCCATTTTGTTGAGGAGTTCTCAAAGCATATAAGTGTGTCTTTATTTGATGCACTTCACAAAACATATTAAACTCATGGGAAGTGAATTCTCCACCTCTATCTAATGTTAAGCATTTTTTCTTCAAATTCACTTCATTTTCAACCATTGCTTTGAATGCCTTGAATCTATCTAATGCATCTAATTTCTCTCTTAGAAATGTAACACATGTGTATCTAGAATAATAATCAATTAAAATCATAAAGTACCTTTCACAAAGTAGACTTCTCACTCTTGTAAGACCACAAATATCTATATTAAGTAAATATAGTAGTCCAATAGTAGACTATTCCTTTGATCTATAATGATTTCTTGCTTGCTTTCCAAACTGAAAATTCCTACAAATAGAATTAACAGGCTTTGTAATTCTCAATAAATCTCTCATGGCTTGAACAAAACTAAAGCTTGCCAAGTTATCAAAATTTATGTGACACATTCTCCTATGACATAGCTAGCTGCCATTAATCTGAGTCACAAACCATCATCCATCAGCACCCTTAAGTTGATAGATATTCCCTTCATATTTCTTTCCTATAGAAATCAATGTTCTGAATCCTTTCCAGATCTCACATTCTCATCCTTGAACACAAGATCATATCCTTTCTGCACATCTGACCAACGCTCAACAAATTATGCATTAAACTCTTAACATAATAAACATCATTAGTATGATGC
This sequence comes from Sequoiadendron giganteum, assembly GCA_007115665.2. Classification (NCBI taxonomy): domain Eukaryota; kingdom Viridiplantae; phylum Streptophyta; class Pinopsida; order Cupressales; family Cupressaceae; genus Sequoiadendron; species Sequoiadendron giganteum. Next base: position 575,332,523 of record CM021105.1, read on the forward strand.
TTACCATAAAAACTACTAAACCTATCCCACAAATTTTAGCACCAGTATCATCTCCAAACATAGCCAAGCCTCCATCATATTTATCAAGCTTAAAAAACTTACTTTTATCACCAATCATGTGATGTGAACAACCACTATTAACTACCCAATAATTTGTCTCTTGTTTATCATGTAGGGTAGAGATAACTATACCTTCATTTTTCTCCTTCTCCAAAGGGCTTTCCTTAACCTATTTTTCAAAATTAGTAGAAGTAGATTCATCCTTAATCACCAAAAAAAAGCATTCATTTTCATCAAGATCTTCATATTCTAAATCCTCATCAAATATACTACCATTCTCATTCACATAGTAAGCTCTGTCAAACTTCTTTCCTTTCTTTTCCTTCTCATATCTTTGTTTATTCCTTGTAGCTCTTTAAAGACATTTTGCAACATAATGACCTATCTCTCCAAAACTAAAGCACTTAAAGCAAAACTTACCTTCATAATTACTGAAGCCTTTCCTTATTCTTCTTACAAAGTTGGATTCTATTTCAATAAATTTCTCTTCATTCAGATCTTTAGCTTTTGTAGCTTTAAAATAAGTCTTTGATTTTCTTCCATTCCTTAGACTTGGCTTCCTCATCTCATAAGATGTCAAAAATCCTAACAGAAGATCCTTAGCACAAGTCTTGTAATCTATAGTCTGCTCAATAGTATTCACCTTCTCAGTGTAAGCATCAAGAAGAGTTCTAAGAATCTTCTTTACAATCCTAGTTTCATCAATAGTAGCACCATGTCCTCCCATACTAGCCACTGTCTCATCCAATCTTTGTACATAAGCTTTAACATTTTCATCTTTAGACATGTGTAGAAGATCAAACTGTGTCTCAAAATTCAATAATTTTGCCTATTTAACTCTTTCATCACCATCATGCACTATTTTTAAAGCATCCCAAACTTCCTTAGCCATTTTAAAATTTTCAACCTTAATCAACTCAGAATGTACCAGACTATTCTTCAAGATGTATTTCACCTTATTGTTCATAGGTATGTGCAGGATCATGATAGGCCAAAAAGTGGCGATATCTAAGTGATATGATGGCCCATGTGGCTGATGACATTTTTTTTACCCAAAATTGATTAAACGAAAAAGGTTTTTAAAGGAGATTATTAGCTTTCCACCAATATAAATTATGCTTTACTTTGAATTTAATAAATAATTATTATTCATTTTCTATTTGAATTACGACTAAAGTCTTGATTGATAGGCTGATTGAAAAACATATATAGCTTTCAAACAGTATCACATTTTTTGAATTTGAAACATGTGTCACATTATATGCTTCACATACTATAGGATTAAAAAAAAAAATGAATTTCATGAAGTTTGGACCAAGTTAAGGTGGTTAGACATGTGAGTTTTTATATTTTTAAAAATTTGTAATAAAAAAATTATAATTAATTATTTACTTTGGAAAAAAATTACAAAAAAATATGCATCACATCGGGACATGAGTCCCTACTTATAACTAAAATATTATAAAAAAATATTATCATTTTATTATGGTTAGGGTGGTCAGACAGACACCTACTTCTTATTTTTTCCCTGAAATTTAAGTACTACTCCATTGAAATTTCAAATTTTCACCAAATAGGATTTTAAGAAAATAAAAATAAACCTAGTAGTTTAGAAACTACATTCAATTTTCTACAAATTCTATTCTTATATATTTCTGAAATAATATAGATAACTTATTCAAAATTTTACGTCAAGTTGCCTAACTCTGATTTTTTAAATTTTATTGCCACTTAAGGGTCTGTTTTTTCCATGATGATCTTGCACATACCCTCGCTTCATGTGCTTTGATATACTTAGGCATACTTAGACCATTAGCAAGAGGAGTGTAAGGATTCTTGTAAGATTTCTCCACATCATATCCATAATACTCCAGATATTCTTCCATCAATACTTTCTAAATTCCATAATTAGTTCCATCAAACCTTGGACAATCATAAACCATTTTCAAACCATCTTGGACCTTCCTCAAGCAGTTAATTTTTTTGCCAAGGAACCAAGATCTGACACCAATTGTTGAATAGGACAACTGAGAGGGGGGTAAATCAATTGTCACAAAATTAGACCTTTACTTCAATCACTGAAACTAATCCTTAATACTACTTAAATGATTAATCATCAACTGCCAATGAAAAAACTTAAATCCAACACATAAACACAATAACACCATATTTACGTTGAAAACCCAATAAGGGAAAAACCACAATGAAGATTAACTCACACTATAGAGAATATCAAAACTGATTACTGTAGACATGAAAAATGTACATTCTTGATCTGGCACATTTGATCCAGATTACTAACGACATTTCCTCCTAAATCATACTGTCAGTATTTCATCACATTTCATCTCTTAATTTAATAAATCATTGTTTATTTGATTAAGTCTTCCTCTTTCAGTGATTAAATTAATCAATTTAATTTAATTGACCTTACACCTCTGTTTAATTAAATAAATCTTTTTATTTGATTAAATTCTCTAAAGTCCTCTTATTAAATTAAATAAATTAAAACCTTATTGGATTTAATCTAACATATTCCTCCTTAGTTAAATAAATCAAATCATTTATTTAATTAAATCATTTCCCCTCAATTCTGATTTAAATTAATTCATCTATTTGAGTCAAAATGGTCAAATCATCTAATTCTTCATTAAATTAATCAAAACCTTGATTAAGTTAATCCCTCTCACTAAAATCCTCTAGATTTTGCAAGTTGCACAATAAATCAATTACTTTGATTTATTAATTCATCTATTTTTCCTCACATGGCATCAAAAGGGAATATTCCCTTAATTTGAATTCAAATTCAAATAGGATGGGTACTTCCAACAAGGCATTTAATGCCTCTTACATGTCCTTAGCCTTGAGCCAAGTGACATTAAATCCATTTCCCTTCCCTCTAAACTTGCCAACTTTCAAATTCAAATTTGAATCTCATGGCATTTATCATGCACATTGATGAAAATGTGCACAACCATCAACCATTCACATCTTGACAAGTGGCACTTGGCCATTGGATGTTGAATGATCCCACATTGCTCAAACTCACTCTTCTTCCAATTTTTGAAATCTATAAATTGAAGACTCTTCTCCTCAATCTTCATCCACAACCCATATGCAAAGTTACTCTCTACAATTGAGAACTAATTTTGCCAATTTCATCCAATCATCCACCATATTTGAGATTTTGTAACAAGGTTATGCTCAAATCTCTTTGGAGATTTAACCATTTATATCATTCAATCAAGCATTTGCAATTAGGAATTGGGAAAGGGCCAATTGCAACACTCCATTGGCACCAATTCCCCCATGGAATCATCATGTTATTAGCTTAATTAGGATTGAGTTTCTTTCATTTGAAATTTACTTGTGTTCTTCATTTCTTAGTTAAGTTTGAATAAATGGATTTTTATGGGGAATCCTTCATTGTTTGCATGCATTCTTGAACTAACACTAACAATGTTTGACTTCTTTGTGCAATTGCAGGTTTAGGGGTTCACAATTACAAAAGGCTTACTACCTAAAATAAGGCTCACTGCTTGAAATAAGGCTCACTACGTGAAATAAGGACTCACTGTCTGGAACAAGGACTCACTGTCCAATAGAGTTAACATCTCGGAGGGCTAACTGCCATAGAGATACAAAGAAGACAAATAAGACTTGTTACAATGAGACTACAATCCCAATGCAACAAAGAATTCCACCGCAATTACTCACACACATGCATGAATGATAGAGTTCGCCTTCTACTCACTGCATCTGGAAACTAAACATTAAGCCTCACACTGATTTGCGGCCACATTCTCAACACACACACTCATTGAATAGAATCAATGTCACATCAAACTACACTTCCTCTTTTCTCTTATTTATCTTCTTCTTCGCTCTTGCATCATGTTTCACCATTAACTCATCTTGCATTTATACCATCTTCAACTTTGAAACATATCCAAAGTCAGCCATCCAGATTCAAATTCAAATTTGGTCATCACCAAAACATGCTAGGGTTGAATTAGAATGAGTTTGATCCAAACACACACTTCAAGGGACCCAAAAAGATCCAACATACTTCATCATCCTCAAAAGTAGTATTTCACACAAGCACGACTAAACCAGTGTAAAAAAAATAGAACCATTAAGAATGAATCTTCTAAATGTTGAAACTATCTTCAATGGAATTAGGGAAACAAAAATATAGAACCGTAAGTCATAAGAATTCATCAAAGAGAAATATGGACCAACAAAATTTCTCTTAGACCTCAACCAAAACAAAAAACCAACCATAGTTCACAACTGGTGAACACAACTTGCATTGTACAATCAATCAACAACCAAAAAATTGGGTATAACATCTAATAACAACCATGAACAACATATTTGAACCACACAACCATAAGAGAAAATCCAAACCAAAACTTGGAGCAACCCTTGAACACCTGCAACATATTGTCATTACAATTTTCTCAATATCCTTGACATATACAACCAACAAAAACTAATACATAAATAGTTCATCAGTTGACATCAATTAAAACACCTTCAATCTTTCCACAATAATTTCAATCTTTTCATTCTTGCAACACTAACACTGAGAACACACATGGGAGGTGGAACCATCAACATCCTCTTCATCGCTATCTCTCCCAAATCACATATTACAACAATTTGGGCATATATGAGAGCTAGGGGCACTAGAGCTAGATGGTTGAGTTGCTACATCATCCAATGAGAAAAAGGCACGATATTTGTGTGCCATTCTCTATAATGGTGTCTGTTAGGATGGAAACTGTATAGAGATTCTACACCTCCATACTCTCCTCAATAGCCTCTAGAATCATCACATGACAAACAAGCCTTTGTTCTAGTTTTTTTTTATGTGCATGGTTATCTACTTGATGATCTCTTGGTCTATTTTGGGTAGAGCCTCCACCTCTACCTTAAAACTCCTTCATATCAAAATAATTGGGATTGGTGATGCTAGTTTGATGTTGAACCCCTCAATTTTGAAACTAATTCATGAATTGCAACTTCGTTTTGCTCTAGATTCCCTAACAAATCCTCTTGGATTTGTCTAGGGCTTGTTGGAAGGGTAGGAGGAGTGTCAAACATTCTAGGGTTTTCTTTCAATAATTCATCATTTAAATTTGGTTGCATAGCTCAGGGTTTACATGATCTATTATATAATTTAAAAAAATTAAATTGATAAAAAACACACCATTTTTTCTAATGCGAAAAAACCCTTACCTCTTCTCTAGTGTGGCATTTTGAAGCTAGGTTGCAAAGACAAAAACACATTCATGTTATGTGGAGTTGAGGGAAAGAAAAAAGTAGCTGGCAAGTGAGAAAAATAGATAGGTTTTTTCTTTTTATAACTTTACTGAGAAATATGTGTATGCATTTTGATTTCATAAAAATGCATACATGTTTCTCTTTCATAAAAATGTGCACATGTATTTTTATAAAAATGCGTACATTTTTTCCTTTCATAATAACGTGTGCACATTATTTGTTCAAAATAATGCGCTCATGTTATGATGATTTGCATTTCGATGAGAATTAGTTAGGGTTTGGATAATTTATTTTTTGCATGTGCCTAATGTCTAAGATTTTTAATGAAATATTTAGACATTTTTTGTTGGATAAATGGTATGGGGAATGTCCACCAAGATGGGGCAGAAAAATGTGGCCAAATTCTTAAAAATGAGAAAATTGTTCTTTCATTTTGAATAAATTAAACTAATGAGCTCATGATTTGAGCCATAACATGAGCTCGTTATTTGAATTTCTTCAAAATGTGAGGACGTTTTGCTCATTTTTGGGCATTAGGCCATTTTTTTATGCCCCATACCATTAACCCAACAAATAAAGTCCAAATATTTCATTCCAAATATAAGACATTATGCACATCCAAAAAAACAATTATCCAAAACCTAACTAATTCTCATCCAAATCCAAATCATCATCCATAAAATTTAATCCATTAGCCCAAATCCTAATCAATTCTCCTCATAACCCAAATCACCATAAAAAATCATAATCATTATCCAAATCCCCATTTCAATCATCTTAATTCAAACCATCATCACAAAACCTCAGTCTAAAACTAAATCCCCAAATTAAATAAATAATCCCAAATCAACATCCTCAATATTAATCAACCATCTCAAACTCAATTTCAATTAAATTATCCAACCTTTTCACATCATATAACTACTCATCATTCATCAAACCTTAAGCTTAGCAAGACAAGAAAAAGAACCAATCAAATAACAAATTTAACAGTTTTCCTTGCATGCCTCTTATTACATGGTCACAAGATAAAAATAAAATGGAACAATCTACCAACACACTTTGTATGTATGTTTATGAGCTCTGATTATTTTACACATGGTGAATTTTCCAGCCAACCATCCCAAGAAACACATGAAGAACAATAATCTCTTGTCATGCAACTCAAATATTCACCACAATTCAACAAAATTTTCCATAATAAAGATACACAAGACTTAATGGATCATCTCATTGATTTTTATAAGGATCATTTTGTAGAAATCTTAATCCAAGAGGGTTCTATGCTTCCATCCCACTATGATCCATCCAAATTAAAAAAATTCATTAGAAAATAACCAACATCTTCATCCACCTTTGATAATAGAACACCTCCCTCCACAATAAGCTCACAATCAAAATATCACACAAAACACATATCATTATTATAATAAAGGACTATACAAAGATTCTCACTTTCTACTACTAGTCCAGCCCATGTTATGAATTTTAATATTTTATCTATGAGTGAAGGAAAAATGTGATGGAAGAACTAGCTATAAAATTGGCTAGCTAGTTCTCTTAGTTAAGTATTGCATTAATATTTTAGGAGGTCAAACTGGTGGATTGGGTTGAGGACAACATATTTATAAGGTTTCAAGAATTCTAAATTAGTTTGGTATTATAACAATAGAAATAGAGTGCTCTACCTTCTAGGAGAGGCACAATGAGGGGTTCCTATTTCACACTTTTTACACTTAAGGAAACCTCATATATATCAATCAAAATATAGAAAGGGGGAAAGATATCTTGCAATAATGTATCCTAGGGTGTGATTAAGGAAAATAAGAGGGCTCACCACCAAGCTAGGGCTTGGAAAGATAAGAAATGAATTTAACATGCATAGTAGTATGCAAAACCTTACCAAATGACCTAGGAAATGAAACTGAAATGCAAAATAATAAACTAAGAATGAACATAGGTGCACCTAGAAGAAGGATGAGGTTAGAACAAGCTTCAAAATTTTGAAAACCTATTGTTTAATGCCCACTAAGACTCATACACTAGTCTAGGTAATTTAGTCCCAGATTAAGGTTTTTGGGTGGAAACAGGAATCTAACAGTGGTGAGTTTGAATCTCTTGAAATCTGGGAAAATATTTGTATTGGGACTCATATGCCACAAGTGGAATATCATTCCCACTCTTATTTTTTAGAGGGTTAAGATATAAATCAGGTCTTCAATCTCTACTCTTCCTTCCACACTTTGTTTCTGGGTCTGAAACTCTGATTTCCAACCTGTAGGTGCCTTTCAGTGTATATGACAACCTTGTGACAGCTTGATGACTTTCTTCAACCTTGTAACTTAGTCTAAAAAGATCCTTCAAGCTCCAAGACACCTAGATGTACTATCACACATGTAGAGAGAGAAAGTTGTTGATTGTTAAGATATAGGGGTTTTCCTTGGTCAAACCCCATTTAGCTAATTAAACCTTGTCATGAAACATGAATAGTGATACCTTGAATTATGTCATGAGATGTAAATAAACATTCTAACATGAAGTGGCAATGTGGAATGTAGTTCTTGATCTTGAATATGAATGTGAAACAATTCTTGCAAATGGATCTTCAATGGTACATCACAACACTAACTCAAGAACACGCTTCATGCCTGATTAATTTGATATGATGTTGGATCTTGAATTGCTGAAACAAATGATGAAGAATTCTACCATTGAATGCCTTATAAATTCTCTTGTAAACTATCTTGACACTCTTGTGAAGTCTTGGAATTCTTAGCTCTTGATTGATTAGGATGATATCATGAGGGCTTATGTAAATAATGATTTGAGACCTTGTTTATATAGGCAATCCATCCAAAAAGTATCATTTATTAGATCCCAGAGGCATACATTCATGAAATTTCAACTTAAAACCATGATTTCCCACTCAAAACCCTAAAAAGGGGCCAAATGGGACTCATACACCACTTGTGGCATATAGGTCCCATCTGGATGGGACTCATACGCCCATGGTGGCATATGGGTCCCACCATACCCTTTTAGGTGGGGGAGTTGATAAATTAATTATATTTGCTAATTATGTCGAGATCTCGATTGAAATATACCTCAAGGTGCATAATATAGGGTCTTAGGGGCCTATTGATGATGATATGAAGGTCATAAATGCAAGCGGGCCCAAAACTCAATGTTAAGGTATAAATTAATAAACTTTACAACATTAAATTAAGGCAAAATTAGGTCCATTTAACTTAAAAGGGCCCTAAATCCAATGTGAATGTGTAAAACACATCACAAAACTAGATCAAGGAAAAATTAGGTCCATTTTAATGTTAATTGTTCCCAAATAAAGTGTGAAAATGTATAGGGATACTTTTTTTGTTGTTATATCTAGCCCCCACTTTAGTGAGAGGAGGAACTTGCTTCAAAATCACACTAATGTAGACATTCAAGAGGGGTCCAAGTGTAACGATGCAAATGGTCTAGGATGAAAAAGATCAACGGGGTGGTCAAGCTACTAAGATCCGAGATCCTACATCAAACCAACATAAGCACAAAGGGACACACACACAAGGTGTATGATATGCAGCAAAAAAAGATACACAAACATTAAATGTCAATGATAAAGAAAAACAAAAACAAGTAAAAAAAAAGAGGTGGATCAAGCCTCGACCATTTTTCCAATGTGATGTGGACCAAACATAAGTTGTTTGTTCAAAATTGTACATTCACTCTGAGGCAATGAAACTCTATTATTTTCATTGGGTGAGTATCAAAAAAAAGGTGACACATATGCACACGACTGGTATGCGCTCACACACACAAGCAATTGACTATGGGAAAGTCATGCCTAAGTTTGGATTCTCATTCAACCAAACAAAAGCTATACCCCCTGATAACTTTGATATGGTGCCACACAACAATGATATTTGAGCTTCATGAGGCAAGAAAAGCTTCATATGCTTGAAAATTATGAATAAACAAGATGCTCCATTGGCAAGCAAAGTGTGTTATGCAAGGTGGCCATATAACCAAAAATGTAAAGGGAGTGTAAGGTATGTTCAAAGGTATTTTTATTAGTTCATGTAAGGTATCTTCTTAGGGAAAATTGTGCCTAATGTCTCCAAGAGAGGAAAAATCAAAGAAATATCATGCTCTTAGAGGATATCAAGCCCAATGATGCCACCAAGAAAAAGGACGCATCACAAGAAGAAAAAAAATTGCACAGTGAAACACGAGTGTCGATGCAATGTCACATGCAAGTCAACTTAAGGCACATCATCCACATCTCAAGCTTTCTCTTATATGTATATGAAAGGTGGTCAAGTAGCCAAAAGATACAATGACAAGTGACATATGAGGACCATGCTACCTAACCCCCTTACCCCCTACTTAGTGCAAGACAAGGGTGAGACGAGAAACATAGTAGAGTGAAAATAAATATCAATTAGAGGAATTAAGTGCTCCAACACAAGGAAGAGCAGCAAGCTCCTTAAGATGTTGAATTTTATCACTTAAAGCCTTACATTAATTAGTAGAATGACCATGAACTCTATGATATGCATAAAATGAATGCTTGTACTACAATTTTTTTCATGTTCTTAGAGGAAGGGATATCAAACGATCTTGGAGGAGTCTCAAAAAGATACTCTCTTGGTAAATAGTAGAAGATGTTCCTTTATTTGCAAAAGATGTCATGCATGTTAGAGTAATAAGTTATTACACTTAATTAATTATATCATATTGGTTAATTAATTAAGTCACTTATTCCTTTAGTTACTTAAGCTAAACTTAGGCACATTAATAATTCATTAATTATTAAGTGTTCACACAAGGGTTTCCCTTTTAGGTCAACATTAGGGTTGCATACATTGCATTTATAAAGCAAATCATCTCTTGTAATTTCTTAATTCTGAATATATCAATTTGCACATCTTCATGCAAAGCTCTTTATTTTTATTGTTTTTCTCTTCTGTGGAAGGCCTTTTGGTTTGCATGTCTGATCTTGGTTTCTAACATGGTATCAGAGCCTTGACATGCAACCCCTTCTCAGATTTTTGAGAAAATCATTATAGAGTTCGTTTGGGGTTCCTCAAGGATTTCATTCCTTGATCCTATCTATGTGATGTTTTGGATCATATTGGGCTTCACCATTGGATTCAGAGTGCTGGAAAAAGTCAAGATTGGCTTTTATTTTTCTGATTTTGGTCATCGTTGAAGAAATCTATGAAGGTTTCAAGATCGGTGATTTCTTGCAAGCTCTTGAGGTAGCCTATTTTTCAGAGCATTTTGAGCACAAATGAAGGTCACCATCACGTTTGCAGTGGCCAAAAACTCTAAGGACGCCTATCGTTTGGTCGATTTCTGAGCAATTGGTTTGGAAGGCAAATTTTTTTGCCAGGGAAGCTGTACGGCCTCCTCAGCACGCATTCTGAGGCTCGAACTTCAAAAAAAAAATTAAAAATTTGATTTTTTTAAATCATGTTCTGCGCCTCCAATGTAAAGGGAAGTGGCACCCGGCAACCACCGAGCGGCCACCAAGCGGCGCCCCACTCATGTGTTGCCGACCTCCTTTAGCCCCCGTGGGCCCCTTGGCATCAATTGTGGTCCTATGCGGGAGCAAGCCCCTCGCGCCCAGCCCCTGACCGCCCTAAGCTCCTGCAATTGGTCATATCGGTGACCATGGGCTCAGTCACAACCCCCAAAATGCCAGCCCCTGGTCGCGCACAGGACCAGGGGTCGAATTTTTTTTAGCCCCTTGGGCTGCCTACGGGCCTTATTGGCCAAATTGAAGCAATTTTACAAAATTGGGCGTAACTTTTGCGTACAGTGTCTTTTTTTCACAAACAAGATACCATTGAAAAGATGATTCCATCATCAATCCAGTGGTGGAGTTATTTTTCTCTAATTTTTCTCCAATTTTATTTTGCAGGTCCTTGAACTCAGATGGTGTTGTTTTCACTCTGGGGGGCATATCTTTTTACTCGGTGATCCTTTTTTTTCCATTCTTGCGGAATTGGAAATCTAGTTTAGTCCTCTACACAAATCTGAGGTCTTTTTTAATTTTATGTTTATGCATGTTTAGGCATTCTCTCATTTTGCAATCATTGGGTATTGTAATAAATGAACTGATATAAAGTTCCATCAGGGGGGTTTCTTGCATAATAATTTGATTAGAGTGTGCATGCACTTTGATCATCATCTTGTTTCTTGATGACAAATCGCATGGGTTGTATCTAATTTCTTAGTTTCTTTTGGCCACATTTTTTCTTAGCTTGACACATATCAGATTCACATCGTTTCACTTTAGATTGAGAGCCTATGGTTATTGATCCGCATTGGGTCACATCTCAGTTTGAGGACCACTAAATTTGTAGTTAATGTTCCCGAGTCTTTATGGTACTTGTTCCCATGGAAGATTTTTAGTCTTAGTTTGGCATCGACATCGAGATACACGGCTTCCAGATTTTGTCATCATATCATCTACTTTTGCTTTATGGATTCCACGGTTGTTCCAGTTTGGAATTTTTGAGTGTTCTGTGGCATCGGGTTTGTTGTTGCATTATTATGATTCCGATATGGTTTCTTGTAAACAAAAGTATCTTTCCTTGCTTGTCAGATTGCGGTACCAGTGTTACACTACAGTGTTCTTCTAGTGCTTCTTTGCAGCAGTCATCTCATTGTAGGGGGGTTTTGTCCCACTGGGTTTTCCTTCTCTACCTCATTATTGCATTTGTACATGGGTACCTGATTAGGCCTAATTGTCAGGACCCATCTTTGCTTTCATGCATCTTTTTTTCTAGTGTTTCAGCTACTTCCTAAGTTCATCTTAAGGGGGGGTGTTAGAGTAATAAGTCATTACACTTAATTAATTATATCATATTGGTTAATTAATTAAGTCACTTATTCCTTTAATTACATAAGCTAAACTTAGGCACATTAATAATTGATTAATTATTAAGTGTGCACACTAGGATTTCCCTTTTAGGTCAATATTAGGGTTGCATACATTACTTTTATAAAGCAAATCATCTCTTGTAATTTATTAGTTCTGAATATATCAATTTGCACATCTTCATGCAAAGATCTTACTTTTTATTGTTTTTCTCTTCTGTGGAAGGCCTTTTGGTTTGCATGTCTGATCTTGGTTTTTAACAATGCACACAGTAAATGATAAGGCCTTAGATGAAAATGGAGATAAAGGAGGTAACCTAGATCTTTCTTGAAAGAGTATGGTCTATCAGTTTTCTTTGTGTGTTCATTGTATCCAGGTTTAGGAGGGAGTTTGTATCCAAGACCATAACAATCTTTCAATTTAGATGAAGGGGGTTTATGCTTCTGAGAAGGATTGACTTCTTCATGAGAACACAAATCCTTTTTAAGTCTCTTAAATTTATGCATCATCCTCTCATGAGGTATGAGAGTCAAATTACCCCCATCACCACCATGGGGTAATGTTGTTGACATAGAACCAAGTTGATAAAATGAAACAAAATGTTATTTTGGTTTAGATTGTGAGATTTTGAGCTCTCCCATAAAGGAGGGTGTAAAATCTAATGAACCCCAATCATCACTAGAACTTGTGCCTAAAAATTAATCGTTTGTGTATGACGAGCTTTGGAATTTGAGTGTGAGATTTTGGATTCTATATTGAGGGTATCAACACAAAGCTATGTCACACTTTCGGTCAACTTATCAGCACAAGTGAATTTAAGTATTTATAACTAAAAATTAATTTTGGTCAAACATATCACCTTGTAAGATTCATTCTAGCTAATTTATATATGTCCACAACTTTTCCAACTAAAATTGTTGGCTAAATGCATATTTAGCACCAATATGAGTCCAATTTAACAAAAAAAAAAAATTATTTCAATTTCTTGATGTTTCAACAACTCCTACTCATGTAAAATACATTTTTTTTTAAATATAAAATTACTCTTTTATAGATCCATAAGTTTAGTTTTCAAAAATGAATATATTTAATAGTTTAATTATTATGTATATTTTCCTTTTTATTTTTACTAAACGTAAGTTATCAGCACAAAAGAACAACTTAATTACCATTTCAAGGAGAAATAGTAAAACTTATTAATTTTTTTTTTTAAATATATGATGTCCTAGACACAAGGATCTATATCAATATGGTATAATTTTTTTTATGATAGATAAATAATTAATATGAAATTTTACATCAACTGGAAACAACTAAGTTTTAATATGCACACATTTTAATATTATTTAAAAATATATTTATCAAAAATAGAAAAAAATATCTATGCCCTAAAGTTTCAAGTTATAAATACACACAAAAAAATTGAAGGAAAAAAAATTAAATTTACTCTATAAAGATTGACGTCTCATGTAATTTCATTTTTCAGTATTTTATCAACAACTAAATTATAGTGCTAATTTATAAAAAAACTATATTCAAATAATTTTTAAATTTTTGTTTTAAAATACAAACATAAAATATGCTAACAATTTTTTTTTATTAGCTTAAATCATTTAAAAATTCAAAACATATATATCAGTTTTTAGTGATTCAATTTTAAAAGTTGGATTAGTGTTGGCCATTTCCTTTATAAAAGTGTGACACAACTTTGTACTTTCACCCTTGAAACGAGGCATAAAATAGAACAATCCAAATTTATCACTAAAGAGTTTTGTTGTAGGTGAATTAGGATTGACATCAACTTGTATAGATTCAACTTTTGATTTTGGAATGAAAGTATTAGGAGAGTTTGGAGTGTTGTGATCATATGATTTATAGCTTCTTTCATTTGCTTCAACCGTGTATATATTTTTGTTGTATTCAAATTTCATTCCAAAATGAGGAGTAAATGAGACTCCTTTCATAGCATGAATCCATGGTCTCCCTAGGAGAAGATTGTATGAAAGATGTCTTGGCATGATATGGATAGGGGTAGGCAACACTATAGGTCCGACCTCAATAGGTAATGTGATCATTCCTAGTGGTTGCCTATTAACATTGTCAAAACCATAAATAATAACATCATTAAATTGAATAAGCCTGTTTTCTATGCCAATTTTGTCTAGGAGGTCAATGATACAAACATTAAGACCTTGTCCATTGTCCATGAGAGTGCACCTAGCTGTGGTTTCATTAGTGATCACCTTTATCATCAAGGCTTCATTTTTGTTTTGAATCTCAATTGAGGGTAATTAATTTAAACTATGTGACATGCATATGATCAAAGGAGGGTGTTACATTATTCAATTTCATATAAAATTGGATCTCCTCTTTTGTTATTTGCAATATTTCTTAGAATAGCCAATTGTATGTAGGTGATAGTTGAATAAGTTTCCATATGGATACATTAGCGGGAGTCTTTTTAAGGTCTTTGACTATATTATGTAAAGGTGAGTGAGGAGCACTAGGAAAAATATGTTGAGGTAATGGTGATGAAGCAGGAGTAGTTTGTAGCTGCCTACATGTTTGAGCAAGTATATTATAACTTGATTGTTGCAAAACATTTCTACTTTTAGATTGCAACATAGATTTCAAAAAATTTCTTATTTTCTTATGTGGTTCACTAATGGGAGGTGACTTAGGAGGCTCACTAAGTAAAGGAGATCTAATTGTGTCATCATAACCTCAACAAAATTGTATTTATTTGCATGATCTCTTAGTGAAGAGGAGTCTAATGTCACTTCATCGTCTTCATCTAAGGAAGGCATCATTACTAGTGTTTGAAAGACATGTGCCATTGTTCAAATTTTCTTGCACCATGATATCCTCCCTAGGAGGAAAGTTCTTAGGAGAACTACAAACTATATGTTCATGACATTCAAAGGTCGGTTCTTCTAAAATGACTTCATCATGTAAGTAAGGGAGTTATCAATGGTTAAATTTTCTTGTTCAATAAGGTTTTTTGGGGAAAAGGGGCAACTAAAATTCTCATGACTTTCATCAATTGTATTTTCTAATATCAAAGTATCTTCTTCATCACTAGGAGAGATACCAAGAGAAGGATAAATGTTATTTTCATGATTAACCAGGGTTATATTCTCTTTCACTAAACTAACCTTAATCAAATAAGGGATACTAGGAGAGGGGTCAATGATGAACAAAAAGAGAGGGAAGAGGACTTCATAATCATATGCATTTAACAAAACTTTCTTACAACACTCACCAAAATCTGAAAATAGAACATGAAGTATGATAACTATAGACTTTTGCAATGAAAACATGATGCAATGATTGTTCCACAAACTTGAAATGAAACAATGAACATGCAACTTTCAGATTTAGAATATGATAATTGACTGATTATGCTATGCAAAAATCTAAAAATGAAGTGTTGTAAATACAAATTTGAAATTAAGCCATGCATAAAATGAGCCTAATTAAGCTAGATCTAATGAAATGCATGTAACAGAAACTCAGTCAACTAAAACAAATAACTAATGACAACAAAAAATAGTGTAGAAACAAGATTTTAAATACTGTAAAAGGTAGTTTTAGGGATGATTTGGGACTAATTCGCCTAGAGGGGCATTTGATTCCTAGTTAGGGTATTATAGAGGTTCAAATGTTGAAAAATGCACAACACACAAATCCTAGAAAGTAGGAAAAACAACTTGTACTAGGACTAAATTTCCTAGAGAGGTGTATGAGTTCGAGTTTATGGTTTTTGTAGTATTTCCAACAAATTATGTGTGAATGCTATATTTTTTGGTTAGGATGATGTCTAGACTAAGTGCAAATGTAGATTTAAGATGAAATTTAATGATCTAAGATGCAAAAATGCAACATATATGAACTTTCACTAATGCAAGATTTAGAATCCCTAGATCGCAAATTAACTAATGCAAAACCCTAATGCAAAGTTAATGTAAGTTAGATCTAGGAATATTATGCACTTCAAACTAGAAAAGAGTTGTTCACATCAGACTCACTAAAATGTAACAATGGAAATAGGGTGCTCCACCTTCTAGGAGATGAAGCATAATGAGGGGCTCCCATTTCACACATGTTACACTGAAGGAAACCTTAGAGATCTCAATCTTAATATAGAAAGGGGAAGAAAGATCTTTCAACAAGGTATGCTAGGGTGTGATTAAGGACAATAAGAGGGTTCACCACCAAGCTAGGGCTTGGAAAGAAAAGAAATGAATGTAACATGCAAAGTACTATACAAAACATAACCAAATGACCTAGAAAATGAAACTCAAATGCTAAATAACAAACTAAGAATGAACAAATGTGCACCTGGAAGAAGGATGAGGTCAGAACAAGCTTAAAAATCTTAAAAAACCTATTGTTTAATTCCCACTAAGACTTATATGCCAGTCTAGGCAATTTAGTCATAGATTAGGGTTTCTAGGTGGAAACATGAATTTAATAGTGGTGAGTCCGATTCTCCTTAAATATAGAAAAATCCTTGTACTAGGACTCATACACTACAAGTGGCGTATTATTCCTAGTCTTCTTTTTTGGAGGGTTAATATTTTGAATCATGTCATGAGATGTAAATCAATAATCTAACATGAAGTGGAAATGTCGAATGTAGATTTTGATCTTGAATATGAATGTGAAACAATGCTTGCAAATGGATCCTCAATGCTACATCACAACACTAACTCAACAACATGCTTGATTCCTAATGACTTTGATATGATGTTGGATCTTGAATTGTTGCAACAAATGATGAAGAATGCTACCCTTGAATTCCTCAGAAATGCTATTGTAAACTCTCTTGACATTCTTGTGAAGTCTTAGAATGCTTAACTCTTCATTTCTTTGGATGATATAATGAAGGCATATAAATAATGATTTGAGACCTTGTTTATATAGGAAATCCATCCAACTTACCATTTATTAGATCCCATAAGTTGAAATTCATGAAATTTGATCTTAAAACCATGATTTCCTGCTCAAAACCCTAAAAAGGGGCCAAATGGGACTCATATGCCACTTGTGGAATATAGGTCCCATTTTGATGGGAATCATATACCCAAGATGGTGTATGGATCCCACCAAGTCTTTTTAGGAGGAGGAAAAGGAGTTGAGAAATTAAGTATATTTGTCAATTATGTCAAGTTCTTAGTTGAAATATGCCTCAAGATGCTGAATATAAGGTCTTAGGGGCCTATTATTAATGATATGAAGGTCACAAATGCAAGAGGTTCCAAAACTCAATGTGAAGGTGTAAATAAATACATTTTACAACAATAAATTAAGACAAAATTAATTCCATTTATCTTAAAAGGGCCCTAAATCCAATGTGAATTTGTAAAAAACATTACAACACTAGATCAAGGAGAAATTAGGTCAATTTTAATGTTAAAAATTCCCAAATTAAGTGCAAAAATGTAGAGGGATACTTTTTCTATTGTTAAAAGTGTGTTCTTGAGTTAGTTAGAAATATATAAAAAACCTTGACATTCTCAACACCCATGTGCTATGTAAACTTGAAACCTATGATAGGGCCACATAATTAGTGATATGGTGGTAAATAATAAACTTAACTAAAAATTAAAGATAAAAATATAATATTCAAGAGAGGTCATGATTGTGTCTTCCCTTCTGCTTGATCTTCATTTGACCCTACAAAATTGAAAGCTAAAATTCTTAAGGAATTGGGTGTTATTGAAGTTAAGGAAAGTTTACTCTTTAACTTCAAAAATATAAACCATGTATATTGCTTTCTTCGTGCAATGTCTCATCTTAAGGAACATTATGTATAGTGTCTCCAAGAGAGGAAAAGTGCAAATGGACTCATCTTGTATGCAAGAGAGGAAGGACTCATCTTGTATGTAAAAGAGGAAAAATGAAAATGTCTCATCCTAAACAACATTGTACCTAATGCTTCCAAGAGAAGGAATCATAAGAAAAAGAAGATCACACAATGAAATGTGATTGGTGATGTATGCCCCCACTTTAAAGGAATTGTGAAACTCTGTACCATGAGACATTGCTTTAAAGTAGAAGAAGAGGAGGAATACATGAGGACTTGTTTGGAAAGCCCTATGTCGAGTCATATGTTTTCGAGAAGCTATGTCTCGAAAAAGGGAGTATGTCACATGCGAGTCAACTTAATACATGTCATCCACATCACAAGCTTGCTATTAAATGTTCATGAAAGGTTAATGAGTAGTCGAAAGAGAAAACAAAAAATGGCATACGAGGGAAGAGGCTAACTAACCCCTTGCCCTCACTTAGTGCAGAACAAGAGTGAGTCGAAAGGATTGATGAAATGCAAGGGAGAGTGAAAATTTGTATCAATTAGAGGAATTAGGTGCCCGCACATAAGGAATAATACCAAATTCTTTAAGATGTTGAATTTTTCTACTCAAGCCCTTACACTCATTAGTGTGATGACCATGAACTCAGTGATAGGCACAAAAGGAATGTTTGTGGGAATATTTCTTTTCAGTTCTGGGAGGAAGGGAGATCAAGTGATCTTGGAGGAGTCTCAACAAGATACCCTCTTGATCAAGGGTAGAAGGTGTGCCTTTGGTTGGTGACAAAGAAGTGTCTTGCTTAGTATATGATGTCATACGTATGCAAGGCGCTATAGCTTGTGAGATTTTGTATACTCCTTTCGAGGAATGTGTAAAATCTGAATCATGAGCGTTTTGCGAGATGACATTGGCTTTAAGAAAAGAGTCCTTTTTGTGTTGTGTTGAATGCAAAGGATCACTTTGGAAGGTAGGGTTAGAAGGGTGATTTGGGATGGAGTTGATGTTGGAGGAAGGTTTGATGATTTTGATGAAAGGAAAAAATCCAAGACCGTGATTGGAGGTTTGCATAGTAGACTTGATAGGGTTACATATACCATGTGCATTAGCAACACAACCTTGTCCACGATAGAAGTTATTTTGGGAGTTCATAACCTTTTCCATAGAGATTTTTAAGCTTTTATTGATTGGGTGAGGGTTCATTGTTTGCATTGGTGTCTAAAGTAGTTGAGGTGGATGTTATCAAAGGATCGGTCGAGTCTTGTGTTGAAAAGACTATGTTTCCATTTTTAGAGTCTTTGTTTGTGAGCTTAGATTCTCCTAGTAATGATGGTGTGAAGTCTAAGGAATCCCAATCATTGTCTAAGGATATTGATTGTATGGGTTCTGTTGGTTTGGTTGGTGTGGAAGTGGTGAAGGGTTTGGATTTGTTTTTCTCAAGTTGTAAGACACTATAAGGCTCAAGACTAGCGTCGAGTGTGTACACTTTGTTATTGTAGATGTAATTCATCTTGCGATGAAGAGTGGAAGGCACTCCATTCATTGCATGAATCCATGTCCTGCCTAGAATGAGGTTGGATGAAACATCATTAGGAATAACATGGATAATTGTGTCTAATGTGGCCACTCCAACTATAAGAGGAAAAGCGATCACACCAAGTAGTTTTTGCCCTACCCTGCCAAATCCACTAATATCTCAAGAGGTAGGTTGAATGCTTGATTTATCGATATGGAGTCTATCCAAGAGATTGACACTACACAGATTCATAACAGAGCCATTGTCAACAAGGGTTCACTTGATCCCTATGTGTTTGAATTGATATATGATCATGAAGGCTTCCACTCATTTTTTTCATAGCCAAAGGAGAGAGCTCACTTTGGTGGAAAACAATGTCAGCATTCAAGCCTTGAATCATAGCTACTATGTCCTTTGTTTGCTCATGAATTTATTGTAAGATGGGACAGGATGAAGGTAACGATGTGGAGGTTGGTGGTTGGGATTGCGGGTTGTTTTGAGTGTAATGTGTATGAGCAACGGTATTATGACTCGATTGTTGCAAGACATTATTCGTGGGTGGGTAGAGGGTAAATTTTGGTATAGGTTTAGTTGACGGTGGGTAAAGGATGAGTTGAGGTTGAATAATATTAACATCCCCTTGGGAAGGAGAGTCAATGTTATCCATGGCTTGCGTCATGATATCCTCCCTACGAGGAGATATTTTAGCAGAACTACAAGCCTCATGTTCTTGACATTCAAAGTTTTCTTCTTCTAAAATGACTTAGTCACAAATAGGGGAATGATCAATGATAGGATTAATAAAGTTGGAAAGATTAGAATAGTGTTTTGTTTGATTGGAAAAGGTCTGATTCGCTTCTTCCATACCATCCACCCTAGTAGGAGAGCTTGGAAGAGGTTCATCACATGCTTCATCACAAGGGGTGGATGCATCCAGAGAAGGACACCTAGGATTTTCAAATAAATTGTCCCAAATGGTAGGAGGAGGAGGGAAAGGAGGGTCGGGAGTCACATGACTCTTAGGAGAAGATCTTCTAACAACAACATTTCCTCTTTGCATCAAGG
Source organism: Sequoiadendron giganteum (assembly GCA_007115665.2). NCBI lineage: Eukaryota > Viridiplantae > Streptophyta > Pinopsida > Cupressales > Cupressaceae > Sequoiadendron > Sequoiadendron giganteum. Next base: position 575,353,158 of record CM021105.1, read on the forward strand.
AGGGATATGAGAGGAAGGATAGGTTTGATCATCATGGTTAGGGATAATAGGTAAGGTAATTTTTAGAAATGTGTCTATGATTTCATCTTCTTGTTGTTTAGTGGTTGGAAAAGGAAGATGAGGAGAGGGATAATAAAGACCCTCAAAGCTTGTATCTTCTGTCAACAAAATACCTTCGTTACTAATATGAGAGGTATAGGGAGAAGCACAAGTATGATTGTTATGATTTTCAACACTAACATCCTCATCAAGGGGTAATGCAATGTTAAGAATAGTGTCAATGTTTTGGTTACTAACACGTTCTTTAATAAAATCATTATTGTAATATACATTGAACTCATAAGTAGGAATGTTAAATTTATACAATCCATTTGAAACCAAATCAAAGCCACATCTTTTAAAAGAAAACACAGTAGAAAGAGAAAGGAAAGAAAGTACAATGAAATGAATTAAAGTTAAATGTTGAAATGCAACTTTTTAGATGTAGGACAAGGTAATTTTCTGAATACACTATGGAACAATCTGAAAAAGAATTGTAGTGTATGCAAAATTAAAACTAAGCAATGCATGAAATGGGCTAATTTAAGCTAAATTTAATAAAAATACATGTAACAAAAACACAACTAGTTGATAAAGATAGGTAATGGAAAAAAATAGAAGCTTAAAAATTGGTTTTTCGGCTATGTAAATGGTAGTTTCAAAAGCCTGAAGGGACTAGGTCGCGATTCTTGGCGACCTAGTCCACTTGCTGATTTTTTTAAAATTTTACAAAATATTTTAATGGATCTGGGTGGTTTTTGTATTGGGTGATGCAGACCTAAACAGAAAATGCAAAAACTCATAGATGTGTAATGTTGTAAGATGCAAAAATGCAACCTACTATGCACTTTCACTAATACAAATTTTAAAACCCTAGGATGCAACTTCAGTAATGCAAAATGCAATGCAAGCTAATCCTAGGATGTAAAATCAGAAGTAAGAAACTGTTCTAAAGGTAGGTTCACTAAAATGACCCACCAAAAAGATATATGCTAAAAGTGAAAGAGGATTCCCCAAATAAGCCCCTGGGGTTTTCCACCTAGGAGCTAGTTTGGAAGAATGACTCTCTTTCACCTAATCATATAATTTTTGAGTGAGTTCATTCAAAGGATTTGGAGGATTGATTGGGGGTTTTGTGATGTGTGTGTGAATGTGCCTAAATGAGATGAACTGATAAAAGAAGCTAACTATGAATGTAAAACGTAGAGCATACAACGATGGAGGAAAATACATTGTGATGTGCAAGTATGTACAAGATGACCTAAGAAATATACTTTAAACTAAAATAGAAGGCTGGAGATGGAAGGTTTGCACCTGGAAATGAGTTGAAGACTTGATTGGAGGTTAGAAATGATGTTGATGTTGAAGTTTAAGCGTGCTAGGACACTTACGCCATTCTGGGTGACCTAGTCCCAAATCCAGGGAACTGCATCGAAGCCTGTTTCAGCAAAAAGGGTATCTAGATCTACCAAAAAAATTGAAAAAATAGGTTTAAAGGTACTAGGTTTCCATTACTAGCGACTTAGTCCTCTTCTGAATTTTTGATGATCAGAGACTTGAAGTGGAAGTCGTTCGTCTATGTTTTTTGCTCCTCCAAGTGTCTAGTCCCAAAAGTGAAGATTTTGATCTGCAAATGTCTTTCAAGCTCCAACTAGGGTTTCTTCAACCTTGAAGATCCTGGACCAGTTGTTGAATGTTCTTCCACCTTGGTTCTTTCCCAAATCTACCTACAAGACTTGCAAATCACACAAAGAGAAAACTTGTTGATTGTTAAGGATTAGGGGTTTGCCTTAGTCAAACCCCTTTTTGATTAATCAAACCAAGAAGTTAAATTTGAATTTTAAGCCACATGAGACTAGGTCACTCAAGTTGGCGACCTAGTCCACCTAGGATTTTTTCATTGGTTTTCGAGGGTTAAAGTGTGATTATTATTGTTTGTCAGGATTGTCTCACAAAACACACTAAAATAAGGCATGTATGTGTATTAAGGGGTCATTATAGCATAAGAAAGGGGTGAATTTGGTGATGACAAGCCTAAGAAAGTTTGAAGATGTTTTGTAACACTTTACAACACCTTGGCACAAGGCTTGGAAAGGGGTAAAAGGAGGTTGAAAAAGGTCCAAACTCCATAGGAAAGGGTCCAAATGAGTGAAAAGTGTCAAAGGCTACGCTTTTTGGCAACACAAGAAGGTTTAGAGAAGTGGTACCTAAGCTCCTTGAAGAGATTCATTAGCAATAATGGGGATTTACTTACTAATTTCCAAGTGGATCGAGCCTTTATATTTGTGGAAGAGATGATAAATATTATGCATCAAGTGTTGTAATGCTAATTTTAATTATTAAGCTAGCATATGAAGCTAAAAATACCACCATGAATGGAAATGAGAAAAAATATAAAGCTACAAATGCAACTATGAATGGAAATGATAAAACATATGAAGCATAGAATAAATATCATTGTTTAGAGTGATTTGGTGTGTCAATGCATGGAAGAGAGCTACAATCAACAAGTTGTTGTATTTTATTATTCGACATGACATTCATTGGTGGAATGACCATGTACTCAACGATATGCACAAAAAAGAATTATTTCTATAAAATTTCTTACGTGTTGGAGGAGGGAGATTAATCAATTAGGCTTAGTTCACAAAAACAAAATGAAAATGGGATTTTAGTCCATAAAATTATATTTATTGAAAAGTGGATATTGCATACTATTTGTAAGAATATTGTATTGTGTATCAATTGTGTATACCTTAAAAGAGAGAAAATATAACATCAAATTTTCATTTCGGTTTGTGTTGGTAATATACATTTTTAATTGGTAGAGGAAATATTCATTTTGTAGATATACTATTCAAACATAAGAAAAAATTATTTTAGGGATAGTTTTTAACTTAAGAGTAAATAAATTTCAGATTTAACAGTTAATCTATTCAATTTGTCATGATTATTTTTTATTCTTAGATTTGTAGTTTCAATTGAATATATTAATTAACCATGATTATATTTCAAGTAGAGACGAATCAACACTAGAAAGGAATCCTAAACTTTGATTTTGTACATAGCCATTACACACGACATGGATTGACAAGGTACATTTCTAGTAAAGTACAAGGTTTATTGACACTTGTTACTAGGTAGTGGTAGGAATATATCTCTTATGTCTGCATGTCGCGCTCTTTGCTTGGTTAAGGTATTCTACCTCTTGAGATCTTCCTCTAACAATATCATAGATATTGTAGTATAGAGGGTACCCCCCAGAGCATCAAACTAAGGATTTATTGAGTTGGTACATTTATGTTGAGTCAACTTACAACTTGCCTAACTTTCCTAAAATTAAGTTATCAATGCATGTGTTTCTTTTCTATAGCATGCCAAGTAGTTTTGATAATCCTTTGTGGCATGCTAGAAGATATTGGTTTAGTGGCTTAGATAGTCCAAAATTAATTCAATTTAGATGCAAAATTCACTATGTGCCTTGAATCGGATTGCATTGGAACATCAAACATTGACATTAATTTCTCTTTCTATACAATAGGTAGTGCAATACTTAGGGAAGCTTGTTCTTCTACCACCTTTCTTCTCACTCTTATTTGGTAGCCGAGTCTTTTGCTTTAGGCCTTGTGAGGCAACAATGGCTTCAGGTTGAGCACGTGGTTTAATTCAATTCCCTTCAAGGTTACTAATCCTTGCTCCTAATTTCCAACCTATATAAGCAGCTTCAAGTGATTGGAGAAGTAGCCATAGAATTTGTCAACTAGTTATCTTAACTATGTATTGTATTAATAAAAGGAGGTCAAATCGGTAGATTGGGTTGATGACAACATCTTTATAAGGTTGCAACCATTCAAACTTAGTTTAGTATGTTCTTAAATTAGTTAGAAACCTATAAGAAAACCCTAACATTCTCAACACCCATGTGCATAGTAACCCCCACACCTATGAGAGGCCACATAATCAATGATATTGGTGGTACATAAGAAATTTAACTCAAAATCAAAAGGAAAAGTATTTCATTCAAGAGGGGGCAATATTAACTCTTCCCCTGTACTTGTGCTACATTTGACCCTACAAAAAGGAAGGGTTGAAATACTATAAATATATGCAACACTATTTACAATAATAATTACCAATTTCATAAATCCATAAATAAAACATAGATACAAATCAAAAAGATTTCTTTATAATTCAAACATAGTAATTTAACAATTCAATTATAGAATAAGTATTTAAAACACCAATACAGATTTTTAGAATGGATCACTATGTTATAAATGATAATATAGCATAAAGTCAATTATAAACCCCGAGTCAAACAATGGCAACAATTTCTACATTCATTATTCGAGGATGAATGTGTGGATAGCCATCTGGAAGATGAAGATAAATGATAATAAAAGGCCCTACCCAAGAGTCTGAAATCAAAGTCAAAAGATGTTAGTTTGACTATGATTATTTGGATGACTTAAACACCCGAATGGTTATCTGACCGAGAATTGGTCAAATAGAAGAACCGAATGCGTTCCCGTGGAAGCTCAAGCGAGGTGGATAGCGCGTAAACTCGCTTGTCTTGCCATTCTATAAATACGGGGAAGAGGAGCTTCAGAGATACAAACGCAACGAAGCAGCGGTTGAGGAAGCGAAATAATAGAGATGGAGAGCGAAAGAAAAGCGATGTTGGTGTTGGCAGTGGGGATTGTCGTTCTGTTTGGGAGTGTTTCTGCACAGAATTGCGGGTGTTCAAGCGACCTGTGCTGCAGCAAATGGGGCTACTGCGGCACTGGAAGTGATTACTGCGGCACCGGATGCCAGGAAGGGCCATGTTCTTCTACCCCCACTACCCCCACTCCGTCCACTCCCACCACTGGCACCGGCGTCTCCTCCGTGATAAGCAAGGATTTCTTTGACGCCATTCTCAGCGCTGCAGACAGCTCCTGTGCTGGAAAGAACTTCTACACCTACGATGGCTTCATCCAGGCCGCCAACGCTTACTCTGGCTTCGGCACCACCGGATCTTCTGACGACGCCAAGAGAGAGCTTGCTGCCTTCTTCGCCCATGTCACGCACGAGACTGGATGTAAGTAAACAATTTGCAACTACTAACCAACACTACAACTGCCAATTTCGCATAACTAGTTGATGACTGATGACTGTTGTGCTTTTGCAGCTTTCTGTTACATTGAAGAGATCGACGGCGCACAGAAAGATTACTGCGATGAAACCAACACTCAATATCCATGTGTTGCAGGCAAAGGTTACTTCGGCCGCGGACCCATCCAGCTATCCTGGTAATTAACCAGTCCTCACTTCATCTTATACTTTCCTTACTTTGTTGCTTCCTGCTCCACACTGATGAGATTGAGCATTGCAGGAACTTCAACTACGGTCCAGCAGGAAACGACATTGGGTTCGACGGGTTGAATGAGCCCGAGAAGGTAGCGCAGGACGCCGCCATTTCCTTCAAAACAGCAGTGTGGTTTTGGATGAAACAGAGCAACTGCCATACTGCCATCACCTCTGGACAGGGATTCGGAGCCACAATCCAAGCTGTGAATGGAGCTATCGAATGTAACGGTGGTAACCCTGACACCGTCAACAAGCGAATATCTTACTACACAAATTACTGCGAGAAGTTGGGAGTAGATCCAGGCTCCAACCTCTCCTGCTAACTTTACCTCTCACCTTAGGTATATCTGTCCGATTACAAAAGTAATAAGACAGCACAGCGACATCATGCCGTATCGTCCTCTATATTTATATCTATTTACAAAATAAAATCAAATTTCGAACTAAAAACAGATGGTGTTGTAAATATTTTGAAATTCAAATAGTTTTAACAGGTTCTTTTGAAAATTTCTGTGAGATGGAATAAATATTTAGTAGATGTAATAGTGGATAAGATTTAAGACGTTGATGTCAATGCGTCTTTAAAAATGTGTCATATTTTATACCAAAAAAAAAAAAAATACTCTAAAGAATATCAATAAGGATTAGAATTAGTTAATCTCTTATCTTTAAAATGTGGAAAATGATAAAGGAAGATGAAGTGAACATATTGACAAAATCCTAAATAGTTGAATATCTTCTTTTTAAAGGAAAATGCGTAGCTGTAGAAGATAAATGAAAATGTTTTCCGATCTATTTCCACTATTTTGGTTTGTCCAAACTCCATAGATAGTCAAAAATTTGAAAACAATAGATAAAATATGTGTTCTCTAATTCTAAGTATTCCTAGAATTTGGAAAGCACCAACAATGAAAGATAGAGTAGTAAAATGAGAACTAGAATTCTATAGAATAAAAAAATGGATCCCATGTGTCAAAACCAATAGCAATAAGGATTCTACAACAATAATAATAGAGAATAGAGAAGAAGTTAGAATAAATTGTATTGTAAGTAACCTCTTAAAGCTTGATGAAGCCAGTGGAGGCACAAATGTTAATGCAAGATGGTGCTACACTTCTTACAAGCTTGAGAAAGTGTGGGAGAATCTTCACATTAAATTCATAGTGCTGATAATAGCCCAAAAAATGTCATCTCAGCACAAAAACGTGGTCTTGAGAAAGGAACACCAATACAAAGTTGCAATATGAAGTAACCTCATGATGCAAAGTTAAACAATGAAACCTAACATAAGATTACCCACCCTCCTTTACTTAATCATATACCTGATAAATAAATAGAATCATTCGAGTTTAGATGTTGATGCCAACATATCTTTGGAGTGCATGAGCATGAATTAATAATAAAGGATTCAAGTAAAGTTGCACTATGAGGGAACAAAGTTCTACAATGGTGAACTTCCTTTTGTCACATGTTCATTTTCTAATGTTATTCAAGAAGAGAACCACAAAATATGAGCCTAGTATTTGTGGATAGAACGTGGCATCATAGCATGTGTATCAGTCTTCGTGTTCCTACGCTTGATTTGTGTGTTGCCAAATTTTCTCAACAAACACACAAAATATTCTTTCTTGACCCAAATTCAAATTAAGATTCTAGATTTCTAATCAAGACCAGTAATTTTTTTAGTTTGTGATAGATGTTATAGCTCCCTATATGATTCATAAAATCCAGGTTAGATTTCTTAAGCCTTGGTAGAAAGATAGGAAATGGTACGAAAATACATCATTTCAAAATTACAAGCTTAGAAAGGGCTATTAGTAGTTGTTCCCCCATCTTCCTATGGTGTATTAGCTATATCTCAATTGGAAACTTTAGTCCTCTATTGCGACATAACATCACCAATTCTGATGAATTTAGTTAACAATCTCGAAGTCTAAATTAACTCACTTTTCCTAGTACATTCTTTATGAAGGCCTTCCACTAAGAAGTCATTTATCTCCTATGGAAATTATTATTCCATGTTTTCCATTTTGTGGAAAAATCAAATAATTCAAGAAACTCTTCTACTTTCATCCCATAACACATGAGACTAGGAATTAAATTCATGATTTCCTCAAACCTTTCAAAATGACTCCCTTTTCTTAGCATATGGTTCTTCTTAGAGATTGGCCTTATCTCCCACACAAATCTACCTAGATTTGGCACTATTTTAGGGTTTGAATTCTCTTTAGTATTTAGAAAGATAGAAAAAATTTATTTTATCTAGTTGTTATGAACTGATACTCACTATATTCTGTATGTGTACTAAAGCCATGATTTTTTATTGTTATGTTGAAAAATTCAAGTATCCAATGTTCTCAAGTAACCTAACTTTGATGACAACTCCAAAAGAGATTCTTGATGGTTTTCAAAAGAGTGTATAGGCTTTACAAGCTAGTGCTAAGTGTAGGGTTTAGGGTTGACAGTATATGGTATCGAGTGTTTCGGGTTATGGGTATATAGTTTAGAATTTAATGTATAGGTGTTAGGGTTGAGTGCATAGGGTTTTGATAAGTTAAATCCATAAAAACCCCAAAACTAAGAAAAAAACATACATATTTTATTAATTTAAAAGCGTATACGTGTTTTGTTAAGGTATCCATCCAACATTCAAACCCAAAACTAAGAAAAACAGCAAACGTGTTTTATTAAGTTAAAAGAATGCAAGTGCTTTATAAAGGTAAATCCATTATTCAAACCCAAAACTAAGTAAAACACATATGTGTTTTGTTAAGATTAAATCATGTACATGTTTTGTACGTGTTTTGGCAATAGGGAGCATTTTGCGAGTGCCTACCCAAGACTCCCAGACCAAATAAACTTGGAGCGGGCAGTGACACCCATTATGTAACCAAGTGACCATAATGCATAACAATATGGGAAAAGAGAAGGGCGAGGCCAAAAAGGAAGTAAGTGAAACACATAAGAAGATGCATGAAAGGGAAGTAGTCCCCCACCTGAAGGGGGGGAGAATGAAAGGAAATTGAAGGGAATTTCCCCGCTATTGAAACACAAAGCTATCTAGTCGAGGTATCATCCCCCTCGTTACATGAAAGCATCAAGGATAAAAAATCGAGAGAATTTCCTCCAGTGGGGATTATTGAAACCGATCTCCAATGATCTCAAGAGTTGGAAGAACTTAGATAGTTGCATACAACAAGATCAAGCTTGTCTTTAGAATTTTGGGAAGAGAGCTAGTACTACTATTGGCTACTATATGGTAGTGCTCCAAAAACTCTTCATTGTTGAAAAGGAAAGTGTTGTCGAATTTGGGAACTGTTCAAGAGAGTTTTAAATCTGAACAGGATCTTCGTTCTGGTAATAGTGATGCTCTTAATATGCGGTTCTTCCATCCATGGGATCGCTCTTAGATCTATTGCAGCGATTTATCTAGAGAGTTGTGACATGAGGGTCACATTGGCTTTTACTTAAACCACCCATGGTGTTTGAATAATAAATTATGAGCAAAGTGATTTTTAGGGTGGAATGCACTTTTGTTAAGGTGGATATGGCAGAGGAGGAGTAGACAGAGGAGGAGCAGCCAATGAAGGAAGAGTCGATGGAGGACCAGGTCTGTAGATTCTTCAAGGAAAAATAGAGGGAGGAATGAGCTACAATAATCAAGATAACTGGGAGCTCCTATTGGGCAGATGGACACATCCACAATGACACCATCTTCGATTGGTTCATCAAAAAAGTAGTTTAGATAATAGGGAGCCTCACATGGGGACCATCATTATGCATCACTTCGTTGCTCCCTACTACATGGACTAGGTCAAACACAATGAAATTTGTACCAATTGTGCTTGCCTCAAGATCCGTTACTGGGATCTTTGACACAACTATAGTGTGCAAGAAATGGGTATCCATGAAGGCCCTCAAATAGTATAGGGAAGTGAAACACAAAAAATATATTGCAAAAAGGGAAAGAGGATTCCCCAAATAGGCCCCTAGGGCTTTTCACCTAGGAGCTAGGTTGGAAGAATGACTCTCTTTCACCTAATGATACACTTTTTGAGTGAGTTCATTTAAAGGATCAGGGGGATTGATTGGGGGTTTTGTGACGTGTTTGAATTTTCCTAAATGAGACGAACTGATAAAAGAAGCTAACTGTGAATGTAGAACCTAGAGAATCCAACTATGTTGGAAAACACATTGTGATGTGCAAGTATGTATAAGATGACCTAAGAAATATACATTAAACTAAAATAGAAAGTTGGAGATGGAAGGTGTGCACCTGGAAATGATTTGAAGACTTTATTGGAGGTTACAAATGTTCTTGATGTTTAAATTTAAGCCTATTGGGACACTTACGCCATTCTGGACGACCTAGTCCCAAATCCAAGGAACTACACCGGAGCCTGTTTTAGCCGAAAACGTACCCAGATCTACAAATTTTTTTGAAAAATAGGGTCAGATGGATTAGGTGGCCATTGTTGGTGACTTAGTCCTGTTCTAAATTTTTGAAAATCAGAGATTGCAAGTGGAAGCCCTTGGTCTATGTTTTCTGCTCCTCTAGGTGTTTGGTCCCAAAAGTGAAGATTCTGATACGCAAATGTCTTCCAAGCTCCAACAAGGGTTTCTCCAACCTTGAAGAGCTTGGAAAAGTTGTTGAATTTTCTTCCACCTTGGTTCTTTTCCAAATCTACCTACAAGACTTGCAAATAACACAAAGAGAAAACTTCTTGATTGTTAGGGATTAGGGGTTTGCCTTAGTCAAACCCATTTTGAGTAATCAAACCAAGAAGATGAAATAAAGTAATGAAGCATGAAAAATATGTATTTTACCTTGTCTTGATAAGAGATTTTGAGTTACACCAATGGAGGATTCAACCCTTGGATGGTTCTTGAGAGAGGTGTCTTGGTGACTTAGAATACTCAAACCCTAGCTTAGTTGAGGAGAATGAGAAATGATGAAGAAGGTAGGAGAAAAAATGAGACTTCAAAGATGGAAAATTAGGGGAACAACCCTTATTTATAGAAGTTGAGCCCTAATTATCCCGAAATAGCACCACACAGGCCGACCTTGGGGTTTTGGAGACAAAATCCCAAAAGAATTTTAAGCCACATGGGACTAGGTCGCCGAAGGTGGCGACCTAATCCACCTAGGCATTTTTCATTGGTTTTCGGGGGTTAAAGTGTGATTATTATTGTTTGTCAGGATTTTCTCAAAAAACACACTAAAATAAGGCATGTATGTGCATTAAGGTGTCATTATAGCATAAGAAAGGGGTGAATTTGGTGATGGCAAGCCTGGGACAGTATGAATATATTTTGTAACACCTTACAACACCTTGGGACAAGGCTTGGAAAGGGGTAAAAAGAGGTTTTAAGAGGTCCAAAATTCACAGGAAAGGGTCCAAATGAGTGAAAAGTGTCAAAGGCTACACTTTTTGGTGACACATTTAACTCCCACTTTACTGAGAGGATGAACTTGCTTCAAACTCACACTAAAGTATCCCAATGCAGATGGCAAAGAATGACAAAGACAAAGAAGGCGGTCAAGCCCCCAGGGTTCAAGATTCTAAGTCAAGAAGACATCAATGCAAGAAGACACATTCAAGGGTGAATGCATTGCGACAAAATGAGATACATGATCATGCAATGACAAGGATTAGTATGAAGAGAATAAGGAAAGAGGCGCTCGCTCTGGGGCCACAGAACATTAGGTTGTTTGCGAGGTGAGTTGTCTCGAAAAATGTGAGAAACATAACAATGGTTGGTATGTACTCACAAAGGTGGCTGTGGGGAAAGTCATGTTGTTGGTTGGGCTTCCCGCTCAAACCATACCAAAGTTATACCTCCTAACAACTTTGATAAGGTGCCACCAAAGAAAATGATGTTTGGAATGATGTTGTTCAAAGGGATTTTGCTTTGTTCGTGCAATGTCTCATCTTAAGGAACATTATGTATAATGTCTCCAAGAGAGGAAAAGTGCAAATGGACTCATCTTGTATGCAAGAGAGGAAGGACTCATCTTGTATGTAAAAGAGGAAAAATGCAAATGTCTCATCCTAAACAACATTGCACCTAATGCTTCCAAGAGAAGGAATCATAAGAAAAAGAAGATCACACAATGAAATGTGATTGGTGATGTATGCCCCCACTTTAAAGGAATTGTGAAACTCTGTACCATGAGAAATTGCTTTAAAGTAGAAGAAGAGGAGGAAGACATGAGGGCTTGTTCGGAAAGCCCTATGTCGAGTCATATGTTTTCGAGAAGCTATGTCTCGAAAAAGGGAGTATGTCACATGCGAGTCAACTTAATACATGTCATCCACATCACAAGCTTGCTATTAAATGTTCATGAAAGGTTAACGAGTAGTCGAAAGAGAAAACAACAAATGGCATACGAGGGAAGAGGCTAACTAACCCCTTTCCCCCACTTAGTGCAGAACAAGAGTGAGCTGAAAGGATTGATGAAATGCAAGGGAGAGTGAAAATTTGTATCAATTAGAGGAATTAGGTGCCCCCACATAAGGAATAATACCAAATTCCTTAAGATGTTGAATTTTTCTACTCAAGGCCTTACACTCATTAGTGTGATGACCATGAACTCGGTGATAGGCACAAAAGGAATGTTTGTGGGAACATTTCTTTCGAGTTCTGGGAGGAAGGGAGATCAAGTGATCTTGGAGGAGTCTCAACAAGATACCCTCTTGATCAAGGGTAGAAGGTGTGCCTTTGGTTGGTGACAAAGAAGTGTCTTGCTTAGTATAGGATGTCATACCTACGCAAGGTGCTATAGATTGTCAGATTTTGTATACTCCTTTCAAGGAATGTGTAAAATCTGAATCATGAGTGTTTTGCGAGATGACATTGGCTTTAAGAAAAGAGTCCTTTCTGTGTTGTGTTGAATGCAAAGGATCACTTTGGAAGGTATGGTTAGAAGGGTGATTTGGGATGGAGTTGATGTTGGAGGAAGGTTTGATGATTTCGATGAAAGGAAAAAATCCAAGACCATGATTGGAGGTTTGCATGGTAGACTTGATAGGGTTGCAGATACCTTTATCATTAGCACCACAACCTTGTCCATGATAGCCAAGTTATTTCTGGAGTTCATAACCTTTTCCATAGAGATTTTTCAACTTTTACTGATCGAGTGAGGGTTCATTGTTTTCATTGGTGTCTAAAGTAGTTGAGGTGGATGTTATCAAAGGATCGGTCGAGTCTTGTGTTGAAAAGACTATATTTCCCTTTTTACAGTCTTTGTTTGTGAGCTTAGATTCTCCTAGTAATGAAGGTGTGAAGTCTAAGGAACCCCAATCATCGTCTAAGGATGTTGATTGTATGGGTTCTGTTGGTTTGGTTGGTGTGGAAGTGGTGAAGGGTTTGGATTTGTTTTTCTCAAGTTGTAAGACACTATAAGGCTCAAGATCAGCGTCCAGTGTGCACACTTTTTTGTTGTAGATGTACTTCATCTTGCGATGAAGAGTGGAAGGCACTCCATTCATTGCATGAATCCATGGCCTGCCTAGAATGAGGTTGGATGAAACATCATTAGGAAGAACATGGATCAATGTGTCTAATGTGGCCACTCCAACTGTAAGAGGAAAAGTGATCACACCAAGTGGTTTTTGTCCTACACTGTCAAATCCACTAATATCTAAGGAGGTAGGTTGAATGTTTGATTTATCGATATGGAGTCTATCCAAGAGATTGACACTACACAGATTAATAACAGAGCCATTCTCAACAAGGGTTCACTTGATCCCTATGTGTTTGAATTGATATATGATCATGAAGGCTTCAACTCATTTTCACAGCCAAAGGAGAGAGCTCACTTTGGTGGAAAACAGTGTCAGCATTCAAGCCTTGAATCATAGCTACTATGTCATTTCTTTGATCATGAATTTATTGTCAGATGGGACAGGATGAAGGTAACGATGTGGAGGTTGGTGGTTGGGATTGCGGGTTGTTTCGAGTGTAATGTGTATGAGCAACGGTATTATGACTCGGTTGTTGCAACAAATTATTCGTGGGTGGGTACAGGGTAGATTTCGGTATAGGTTTAGTTGACGGTGGGTAAAGGATGAGTTGAGGTTGAATAATATTAACATCCCCTTGGGAAGGGGAGTCAATGTTATCCTTGGCTTGCATCATGATATCCTCCCTAGGAGGAGATATTCTAGGTGAACTACAAGCCTCATGTTCTTGACATTCAAAGTTTGCTTCTTCTAAAATGACTTAGTCACAAGTAGGGGAATGATCAATGATAGGATTAATAAAGTTGGAAAGATTAGAATAGGGTTTTGTTTGATTGGAAAAGGTCTCATTCGCTTGTTCCATACCATCCACCCTAGTAGGAGAGCTTGGAAGAGGTTCATCACATGCTTCATCACAAGAGGTGGATGCATCCAAAGAAGGACACCTAGGATTTTCAAATAGATTGTCCCAAATGGTAGGAGGAGGAGGGAAAGGAGGGTCGGGAGTCACATGACTCTTAGGAGAATGGTCTTCTAACAACAACATTTCCTCTTTGTATCAAGGAGGGATATGAGAGGAAGGATAGGTTTGATCATCATGGTTAGGGAGAATAGGTAAGGTAATGTTTAGAAACGTGTCTATGATTTCATCTTCTTGTTGTTCAGTGGTTGGAAAAGGAAGATGAGGAGAGGGATAATCAAGACCCTCAAAGCTTGTATCTTCTGTCAACAAAATACCTTCATCACTAATAGGAGAGGTATAGGGAGAAGCACAAGTATGATTGTTATGATTGTCAACACTAACATCCTCATCAAGGGGTGATGCGAAGTTAAAAATAGTGTCAATGTTTTGGTTATTAACACGTTCTTTAATGAATTCATTATAGTAATATACATTGAACTCATACGAAGGAATGTTAAATTTATACAATCCATTTGAAACCAAATCAAAGCCACATCTTTTAAAAGAAAGCATGGTAGAAAGAGAAAGGAAAGAAAGTACAATGAAATGAATTAAAGTTAAATGTTGAAATGCAACTTTTTAGATGTAGGACAAGGTAATTTTTTGATTACACTATGCAACAATCTGAAAAAGAATTGTAGTGTATGAAAAATTAAAACTAAGCAATGCATGAAATGGGCTAATTTAAGCTAAATTTAATAAAAACACATGTAACAAAAACACAACTAGTTGATAAAGATCGGTAATGGAAAAAAATAGAAGCTTAAAAATTGGTTTTTCGGCTTTATAAACGGTAGTTTCAAAAGCCTGAAGGGACTAGGTCACGATTCTTGGCGACCTAGTCCACTTGGTGATTTTTTTAAAATAATGCAAAATATTTTAATGGATCCAAGCGGTTTTTGTATTGGGTGATGCAGACCTAAGCTGAAAATGCAAAAAATCATAGATGTGCAATGTTGTAAGATGCAAAAATTTAACCTATTATGCACTTTCACTAATACAAATTTTAAAACCCTAGGATGCAACTTCACTAATGCAAAATGCAATGCAAGCTAATCCTAGGATGTAAAATCAAAAGTAAGAAAGTGTTGTAAAGGTAGGTTCACCAAAATAACCCACCAAAAAGATATATGCTAAAAGGGAAAGAGGATTCCCCAAATAAGCCCCTGGGGTTTTCCACCTAGGAGCTAGTTTGGAAGGATGACTCTCTTTCACCTAATGATATAATTTTTGAGTGAGTGAGTTCAAAGGATTTGGGGGATTGATTGGGGGTTTTGTGATGTGTGTGTGAATGTGCTTAAATGAGACGAACTGATAAAAGAAGCTAACCATGAATGTAAAACGTAGAGAATACAACGATGGAGGAAAAAACATTGTGATGTGCAAGTATGTACAAGATGACCTAAGAAATATACATTAAACTAAAATAGAAAGCTGGAGAAGGAAATTTTTCACCTGGAAATGAGTTGAAGACTTGATTGGAGGTTAGAAATGATGTTGATGTTCAAGTTTAAGCGTGTTGGGACACTTACGCCATTCTAGGCAACCTAGTCCCAAATCTAGGGAACTGCATCGAAGCCTGTTTCAGCAAAAAGGGTATCCAGATCTACCAAAAACATTGAAAAATAGGTTCAAAGGGACTAGGTTTCCGTTATTGGCAACATAGTCCTCTTCCAAATTTTTGATGATCAGAGACTGGAAGTGGAAGTCGCCCGTCTATGTTTTTTGCTCCTCCAAGTGTCTAGTCCCAAAAGTGAAGATTTTGATCTGCAAATGTCTTTCAAGCTCCAACTAGGGTTTCTTCAACCTTGAAGATCCTGGACCAGTTGTTGAATGTTCTTCCACCTTTGTTCTTTTCCAAATCCGCCTACAAGACTTGCAAATCACACAAAGAGAAAACTTGTTGATTGTTAAGGATTAGGGGTTTGCCTTAGTCAAACCCCTTTTTGAGTAATCAAACCAAGAAGATGAAATAAAGTAATGAAACATGAAACAAATGGATTTTAACTTGTCTTGATGATAGATATTGAGTTGTAGCAATGGAGGAATCATCCCCTGGATGCTTCTTGAGAGAGTTGTCTTGGTGACTTAGAATACACAAACCCTAGCTTGCTTAAGAAGAATGAGAGATGATGAAAAAGGTAGGAGAAAAAATGAGACTTAGAAGGTGCAAAATGAGGGGAATAACCCTTGTTTATAGAATTTGTGCCCTAATTTCCCCAAAATAGCACCACACGGGCTGACCTTAGGGTTTTTGAGATAAAATCCTGAAAGAATTTTAAGTTAAATTTGAATTTTAAGCCACATGAGACTAGGTCACTCAAGGTGGCGGCCTAGTCCACCTAGGATTTTTTCATTGGTTTTCGAGGGTTAAAGTGTGATTATTATTGTTTGTCAGGATTGTCTCACAAAACACACTAAAATAAGGCATGTATGTGTATTAAGGGGTCATTATAGCATAAGAAAGGGGTGAATTTGGTGATGACAAGCCTAAGAAAGTTTGAAGATGTTTTGTAACACTTTACAACACCTTGGCACAAGGCTTGGAAAGGGGTAAAAGGAGGTTGAAAAAGGTCCAAACTCCATAGGAAAGGGTCCAAATGAGTGAAAAGTGTCAAAGGCTACGCTTTTTGGCAACACAAGAAGGTTTAGAGAAGTGGGACCTAAGCTCCTTGAAGAGATTCATTAGCAATAATGGGGATTTACTTACTAATTTCCAAGTGGATCGAGCCTTTATATTTGTGGAAGAGATGATAAATATTATGCATCAAGTGTTGTAATGCTAATTTAATTATTAAGCTGGCATATGAAATAAAAATACCACCATGAATGGAAATGAGAAAAATATAAAGCTACAAGTACAACTATGAATGGAAATGATAAAAGAACATATGAAACCTTAGAATAAATATCATTGTTTAGAGTGATTTGGTGTGTCAATGCATGGAAGAGAGCTACAATCAACAAGTTGTTGTATTTTATTATTCGACATGACATTCATTGGTGGAATGACCATGTACTCAACGATATGCACAAAAAAGAATTATTTCTATAAAATTTCTTACGTGTTGGAGGAGGGAGATTAATAAATTAGGCTTAGTTCA